>PVIC010059370.1:0-10141 GCA_004025085.1 Thryonomys swinderianus | reverse complement strand
AAGGGGGAAAGCTTTATTAGCTTACAATGTGTAGAGGTTTCAGTCCATAATTGGCTAGCTCCACGATAGGGTGCCATAAGCAAAGGGGCAGCAGAAGACAGCAAAAGCAACAAGAGCTTAACAATGACCTCTTGCCCATTATCTTATCCAGACTATGTAGGGCAGGCAGCACTCACACTCCTAATCCTAGAGCCCATGAGCCTAGCATTGCACCACAAATCAATTTCAGCATCAGACACTCTAGATCCAGCCTTCTCCAAAAGTGCTGCACTGCATTCACATGAGGCTTTAAGGGGACACCTAAACACAAGCTGTAACTGTACTACTACTTCATTTCAACTACTCTGCAGACTTCAATAGATATATTAGATGCAAAAGTCACTACAGTAAAACCCTGATGAGCTACTGAAGACCTCGTCCTATTTATAAAGTAATCTAGTCAAGAAAAGATATTAGCAATTAAATTCAAATCAGATAAAATGTTTCTTTATAAATGTCTGATAAGAGGTTTAAGTAATAAAATTACTATTTTTGTATGTACATATTTTTAGCAGAGTTCACTTTAAGATTTTAGGCCCATTACTTTCCTTCTATATGTCTGAAATCACTCTATTATATAATCCTAATTCTTAACTCTTTTCCAAGTAAAATGAAACCACCTAGTACTTTTGCTCATAGATCAACCTTTAACTTGATATTTATAGAGAAGTTGAGTGTAAAGAAGTTGATTTTCTTTACATTTTCAAGCAGAAGTTTTTACCTATTCTAAAAAGAAAGCAACCCACTGGAAATAGCTGTACATAAAATTACTATGTTGTAAAACACAACAGTAGTCACACGCATTTGAAAAGCATTTGAAGTGTCATCCTATTTGTTCACACTCTAGAATCAAATATATAATCCATGCTCCCTTCTTAATCACTACAATCTAAACATTGAACAGCTTATATTATTTTACCAGCATAGAGAAGAAACCAGATCAGCCATTTGGAAATTAAACAGTTCAATTATCCATTTGGAAGCGTAGGCCCTCAGAGAACAATCTTAAAAAAACCAAATGTAAATCTAGAGTAGAGAAGTTTTATTCTCCATAACTTTCCTACATAAAGACTGAAAAATCACCTTTAAGTAGTTTGGCACTGCCTGTAATCCTAGCCATGCAAAAGGCTAAAGAGAGAGAATTACAAATTTGTGGACAGCTGATCAACACAGGGAGATCCAATCTAAAAACAAAAATGTTAAAAGTCTGGGAATGTAGCTTAATAGCAGAGTGCATATGCAGTATGCAGGAGGTCCTTGGTTCAATCATCAGTACCACCTCTCCCCCAAAAAGAATTTAAGTACTACAGAATACACAATATAAATGGAGACATTTAGCATAAGATAGTGAGCAGAACTGAGAAGGAATTTGAAAAATATTCAGTATATTTTGTTGTAATACTCTTTCCAGAATGTCCTCTTTCAAAACCCCCTTCATCAGTTCCTCAATCTTTGGTGATTTACCCCCTCTTTTTAAGAAATTATAGTAAGGCAGGTAATAATAGTAGGAAAGGAAGATGAAACAAACTATTATACTACCTTTGTACCAACTTCAGGCTGGTTCCAAAGTGCTTGGCAATCAATAAATTGTAGCTGAAAGAGAAAAACACTTAGTTGGAGCTCCTGCAAATCTCCCTGATCCCACTTCCCACCCTCTTTCCCAGAGGTAACCACTTGACTAACATGTATGTCTATCACTCCCATCACTGACTAAACATCATCTCTACTTTTGCTTTTACAGAATTAAATTGCATAAGCCCACAGGCTGGGTCTGATATTGCCTTCCACATAGCACCTAGTCATCAACAGATTGTAATCACTTAAATGCTACAAATAACTAAAGAAAAATTAATAAATACTTAGTAAAACTAATCAAACAGAGCATATGCTATCACAATAGGAGAAGAAACAAATGTATTCCTCATCTAGGAAACTCAGCTATGTGCCTGTTGTATAAATTCCCTCAAAATATTGAAACACTGAAAACCTGAATTTTAATTTAGAAAACTGAATAAAACATGACATGTAAAAATAATTTAGAAAAGAAAGTATGTCTTTCATCAAAACAACACCCTATAAACTCAATAATTATAACTCATTCTAGTTAGTTTTACTATACTAGATATTTTTCTATATTCCCTAGGCAGCAACAAGTAACACCATGCATGAGGACTGATACATTAGGTGTCAGGAAAGACAGACCAGCACCCTCATACTCCACACTCCCCTCTGTGGCTCCTTCATATCCCACATGTTGCTAATAAAACTGTCTGAATCATACCTATGAGACAATTTTAGTGATACAGTTCCAGGACTCTGGGCTCTTCCCAAGGCAAACTATATCACAAGAACTATTACAAATGCAAATTTTCTACTTACTAAAGTAAGGACAAACCTACATTATATGTTTGCAGACATCCCTGTATGAGTAAAGACATAAATACACAGTACTTTAGAATGCTCAGAAGTTGCACCAAAATTCCAATCCCACTTTTTGATATTTTAATACATTAAAATGCTCATATTAGGTACAAAGATACATGTAAGGTTCTGATAATCTCCTAACAGCATAAAACACAAGGAGTAAGCCATGAATTAACTTTTCATGATATCTACTCATGATCAATTTAAAAATTTCTGTTAAGCTGGGTGTGGTGGCTCACGCCTGTCATCCCAGCACTCGGGAGGCAGAGACAGGAGGATTGCTGAGTTCGAGGCTTGCCTGGGCTACATAGTGAGCTCAGGGCCAGCCTGAACTACAAAGCGAGACCCTGTCTCAAAAAAAAAAA
The DNA here is from genome assembly GCA_004025085.1 of Thryonomys swinderianus. NCBI lineage: Eukaryota > Metazoa > Chordata > Mammalia > Rodentia > Thryonomyidae > Thryonomys > Thryonomys swinderianus. The sequence continues at coordinate 7,313 of PVIC010059370.1, read as the reverse complement.
AAAAAAAAAAATTTCAGTTAAGCACTACTGATCTAAAGTTAAAAACAGAGAATAACCTTCAAATATAAGGGTGGTGCCTAACCACCACCACACTTCATCTCCAAATACAAACTATTTACATTACAAAAATTTTATGAGAGTTTTGATTTTAAGACACCACTTCAATCAGAACATACACATTTTTTGTCAAAAATGAGAAAACAGCCCAGCAGGAATGTCATATCTATATACTTTAATGTAAAACTGTAAAGTTAAAAAAGACAAACTGACATACTCCAATAAAATACATTTATTCACTGTAAGCTAAGTAAATCCATTTAAAAATTACTTCACCTAAAAAATGTATTTAATATAGAACACTGCTCCTATCAACACTGCTAGATTGGCATTTTCACTTTCTTTTTTTTGAAACTATCATAGCTTTCAAGAGGACAAAGGTGCTAATCACTACATCCCCTAGCATTTTCCTCTTTGAAAGAGAAAATAGACACAGTAGATTTGCTCTTAACACTTGTCTAACCCCATTCCACTGTGTCATACAACACAACAGTGAATACAAAGCTAAAGGGTAACTTCAGCTAAACATTCTTGCAACTTGAGATCTACATGTGCCTACATTTCCAAACAGAAATACTCCTAGAAGATTAGAAGAAAAAAATAAGTAAAGAATTAGCAATCAAATAAGCACATCAACATTAAGGGCAGATTAGGTGATGTTTCTCTGGGGCAGATTAGGTGATGTTTCTCTGGGGCCAGCAGCAAAAGCAAAATTCCTCACTCAACAGCTTCCAAAATTAAGCAGAAGCAACATGGTTCTCAGAAAGGAGAAAGCTGTAGCACTCTTAATAAGGTGAAGAAGTACAGTTTCAGGAGTCATTCCTAGAAAATCACCCTACTGTCTGCTTCTTCTCAAAGATCCTATCAGTAATGGTGAACCTTTTAGAGCTTTCAATGATAGAAACAGCCCACTCTGGTAAATGTACTATAGGTCATCACCACTATTACTTTTACTAAATCTACTTATGCTTAAACCACCTCTAATATTTCTGTTGTTTATCACTGAGAGTCATTTGCAAAACTAAGGGCAAACAGAACACATGAAACAAATTTTCAAATACTATACCAAATCTAAAACTGAAAAATATAGCCATACTGCAGCACAACATGAAAATACTTAAACCTTTGAGATGTATACTTCAAAACAGTTAAAATGGTACATTTCGTGATGTTTATTTTCTGAGTAAAAACTGTATCATTTTCATAAACACACCAAAAAAATTTATAAGGTTCAAAAATCACAAATATTTAGATTACTAAATCAAAATAAATTTTATTTTGTTAACTTACTCCTTTTCAAGTAAGTCACTTAGCTTTCAGTCTCCAAGTGTAAATGTGAAAGAAAACCCAACATACATTAGGAATAAGACAGATACTAAAATTATGCAATGTGGAGAGAGTTGGAGGACAGCAATAATTATTGCAAAAATTACCATAATGTCCACCTGGGTTAAGTATTTCACATATAATTTCTATTTAATCCCTACAATAACCTTTCAAGGTGGATGTTATCCTTTTTGTGTGTGTGGAAGAAAAAAATTAAGAAAGAAAAATTAAACAGCATGTTCTAGGTGTGTTAGCTAATGAATGGTGGAGTCATGACTGATCGCGATCTGTCTGACTCCAAAACTCTAGTTCTTTCTTTTTTTTTTTTTTTTTTTTTTTTTTTTTTTTTTTTTTTTTTTTTTTTTTTTTTTTTTTTGCTTTTTGAGACAGGGTCTTACTTTGTAGTTCAGGCTAGCCCTGAGCTCACTATGGTGCCCAAGCAAGCCACCGCGAACTCAGCAATCCTCCTGTCTCTGCCTCCCGAGTGCTGGGATTACAGACGTGAGCCACCACGTCTGGCATTGTGGTATGCGGTGTTGATTGTTGATGGGCGTGTCTCCACACCCAGCATTGTATGTGGTTACCGGGGATCAAACTCAGGACCTTGCGCTTGCGAGGCAGGCTGCGGAACCACTGAGCTAACCCTCCTGCCCTCTAGTTCTTTCTATACCACATTTCCCTTCCAGAGTGCCATAGCCACAGTATTCAGCAGGCAAATGTTAATTAAATTAACCACCGTGATGGAATCATCACAGAGCCAGGAAAGCAATTCCTGAAAAGTGTCACCTAGACCATTAATATAGTATGCCCTGTAGAGTCAAGTGTGATGTTCAAGTACAGAAATAACTACATGATGATTATTCTAATGATAATATCACCCAGTTACCATTTACAGAGTGCCTATTATGCTTAAAGTACTGTACTTAATCTACATTATTTGTTAATCCCCTGAACGTCCCAGTCAGAAATACACAGTAGGTATTGCCTTCATTTTATAACAAAAGAAAATACAATGCAGACACTAAGAACTCTCTACCCAAGATTCTTATTCAGTTCCTATTCAGAGCCAGAATCTGAACCCATCTCTAAATTGCTCAAGCACTTAAGCAGCAACTATGCCTTACAAATTACTTTTCTCTCCTTGCTGAGACAAAATACCAAACATCCAAAGTGGTTTCCAGTTCATAGAGCTTTCAGTCCACATTTGGATAGTTCTAAGGCAAGAGGGCACACAGACAGGCCTTCCAGAGGAGAAACAGTTTGAAGCAGCCAGAAGGTAGGAACCTTACCAACATCTATTCTTATTCAGACATTTAGGGCATTCAGCAGTCACAACCTTAACCCCAGTGCCCTTGGGGCTAGCCTCACCATGAATCAATCACATATTTTAGATTCAACAACCTCTGGAAAAGCTTGAGGCTCTTTCAGAGGTTGTGGAGGGGAGGGGGGCATCTAAAGACAAACCATAACACCTTATATTTCTTTCTATCTTTTACAGAGCTAAATATTGCATGCAGGTAAATATTCATAAACATATTATTTTTCTTTGAAATTTGGGGAACTGGATGTATGTCAGAAAGTTGCATAACTTTTAGCAGTACAGTGAGTGAAGACATGAAAGTCAGTATGTTCACAGAAGAGGGAAATGAACAGTCAGCCCTCTCCTCTTCCCCACACTCTTCATGCCTAGCCCACTCAACAACCCACCACAGGAAAAGAAGAGCCACTGAGAAGTGCTATTCTTGCTCTATCAACCCTAGTACCCTGTTAAAAATCTCACAGTTACCCTTAGAAAACTGCATAGTTCAGAAAATGCTATAGCATGGTCCTTCACATACCTGCTTCAGATTACCTGGGGTGCTTATCAAAACAGGTTCCTAAGCAGCATAAAGTAATGAGAATTCAGTATTCTCAGATGATAATAATGAGCTACAAAAGGTCAGAAAATCTAAGAAAAAGATAGCTATTGTTCTCTTTTATTTACTGACAGAGAAACAAACATTTATTTTGTGTCATTATGACAGACCCACCCATAAGTGGAAATAGTAGTTTGTGGAATTAACACAAAACATGGTCCCAAACCACATCTGCTTAGGTACATAGAAAATTCAGCGTTATACAACAAAAACACTATAATTTAAAATTATCTCCTAGTGAAATTAACAGCTTATATAATACATCCTTCCATTAAACAAAAAGCAATATACGATTTTGTGTTTGCTACAATTCAGTTGACATCAAGGCACTTAAAGTACCATTACAAAAATAAATAACAAAAAAACTATAAAGAAAAAAATTTTATAAATTTTAAATTAAAAATGTAAACTTCTAACCAGTTAGAATATCAAGAGCCTGAAAATCCATCTATTCAGAAGCTAGGCATGAGAATCACATGTTCCAAACTAACCTATGCAACTAACTTAACAAGATCTTATTTCAAAATATAATTCAAAACTTTTGCACAAAAGAAGACTTCATAAACAAAGAAGAAGACAATCTATAAATTGTAAAAATGTACTTCTACAACACATCATTAACAATATAATAAATAGAAGTTATGACAAAATGTCAAAATATAATAAGAAAGGGTAAAAGACATGAGCAAGTAATTCACAGAACAGAAACCCTACATGATATAAAAACAGAAAATGATGCTTAATATCAACAAGGAATAGAACAATGCACAGTATAGCCCTATGAGATTCGTATTAATCAGAATATTTTATTTTATAGTATCACTTCTACCTAGGAGAAAATGAAACCAGAGATTATCGTACACTTCCAGGAAAATAACTAAACTTTGCTGAGTAATTTGGAAATGTCTATCAAAACCAGAGACTCCACTGATTACATCTAATAAATCCACCTCATTACATATAATCAGAGCCAGAGATACTCACACCCTATACAAAATATTAACGTATGACTTATTTATAGGAGTACTATTACAACCGAGAGAATAGAAGATAACCTAACAATATCCAGCAACAACACAAAAGATCAACCAGGGTATAATCACAGAACTAAACATAACTGTATTAAACCCCTCCAAAAATGACTGAATTCACTGTTCAATTCTGTCACGGACTGAACTGTGTTCCCCTAAAATTCACATGTTGAACCCCAAATCTGTAGTCCCATAGAATGTTAATGTATTTGGGGAAAAAAAAAAAGACCTTCTAATAGGTGGTAAAGCTAAAATAAAACCACTCAGGCGGGTCCAAGTCCAACTTGCCTGGTATCTTTATAAGAAGAGGAAATGTGGACACACAAGACACCTGGGATGTTTGCTTACATACTAAATTAAGGGTCGCATGAACAAGAAGGTGATCACCTGCAACCAAAGGAGCAAGGCCTCAGGAGCAAGCAAACCTACCTTCATACTGGACTGACACACTGAACAACTGCGAGAAAATAAACTTCATTGTTTAAACAACCCAGTTTGTGGGATTTTGTTATGCAAACTCGTAAGAAGAGATTTATCCTAAGGGCTTTCAAACCACTGGGCAGCTAGGGAAAGGCAAAGTCCCTTACAAGATGGATTGATACATATTCTTCCAGGGTTCCTTCTTAGGTCTTCCTCTTTTCTAGTTCCCTCTAGTCACATGCACTTACATTTGTCCTATCTTCAAATTATATATATATATATATATATATATATATATATATATATATATATATATAAAGTTTGTATGCTAGAAGCCTGGACCCCTGTCTATTGTGTCTATTGGTGTTAATGTGACAGAACCTTTAAGACAAGGGCCTGATAGAAAGTAATTAGGTCAAGGGGCCTCTAACGCTCTGAATGGATTAACGCTGTCTCATAGGAGTAGGTCAGGTCTCCTACAGTGGATTCATTCCTAGGAGAAGAATGAGTTGTTACATAAGAGTGAACCTAGCTCTGCCAGTTCCTGATTCCAGTGTCACTATGTGACCCCGCTCCCTCTTGTTCTTCCAGTGTGATACAATGTGACCACACTGAAACAGCTTTCAAAATTATGGGTTAAATAAACCTGTAGTAGTGCCCAGCCTTAGGTATTTTGTTATGGCAAAATGAAACAGACTATTTCTATTGTATAAGACAAGTCTGTAAGGAAATTATTATCAATGCCTTAACTCTGTAGCTAAGTAAACTCAGAGGAGTAAAGTACTTAAAGCAATATAACTTGTAAGTGGCAGAACTGGGACTTAATCATGGGATACATCATGTCACACTTTAAGATAGTTATCATAACATAAAAAGCAAGTTTTCCCAATGTAGCCCTGTTGCCTAAGAACAAAGCTCCAGAAAAACATAACTGAGGGAGCTGTTGAGTCATCATAGAAAACTTTAAATGTTTTTCTTGTCTTCTCTTTTCTACACTTAACTACTGAATACTTCTGACTTCATCCGCTGAATCTAAGGCCAAAGTAAGAGAATACAGGCACTGTACTTTGAGTTTTCTCTAAAACTCACCTTACTCACTTTCCTATCACTGGGAAAAAAATAATTGATACTTGCAACTTAAAGGAGGAAAGGATTATTTTGGCTCAGTTTTAATCCACTGGTGGCTCCAGGCTGGCCATTGTGGCACATGTCTATAATCCCAGCACTCTGAAAGCTGAGGCAGGAGGACTGCCTTAGGTTCTGGGCTACTTTAAACTACAGAGTTCACGGTTCACTCCGAATTATAGAGTGAAAACATGTCTCCAAATAAACAAACAAACAAAAAAACCTAGTAGCTGGCTTCATGCAAAAACAGTATGGCTGAAAGGCATGGTAGAAGAACAAGTGCTCAATCCCAAACACCCAGGAAGCAGAAACAGAAGAGTGGAGCAGGAGAGAGAATTACACGCTTAGGCCATGCCTCTGGAGATCCTCTTGAAATCAAGCCCCACCTCCTAATAGCACATTCAGCAACTGAACACATTAGTGTATGAACCTACTGATGAGCAGAGCTCTCCCATCCACTCGCCTTCCAAACACATGAGACACTGGGATCCATTTTAGACCAAAACCGTAACACCCATGTTCAATTTAATACTGTAACAGTGTTAACTGTGAGGCCTTTCAGAACTCTAGGTTTATTACAGCTCTCTCTCCAAATGATATCCTATATATTATTTTAGAGCAAGGAGACTCTCACCAGATGCCACAACTTGATATTAGACTTCCCAACCTTGAAAACTATGAGAATAAATCTATAAATTACTCAATTGGGTACTCTGTTACAAAATGGACTAAGATAACAGAGAACCAAGTGAAGTGCTTCAGTAGAACATATTTTCCAAAAATGACTACACTAATATTTCTAGCCTGGTGTCACCTTAATAGCTTGCGACTACCTCATCCAGGACAATTTCCCTCCATCTTTAACACAGCAGGTATTTCTACCGAAGAGTAAAATGACTTGGAAATAATACTATGTAACTTCACTATGCTCAACTCTCATCTACAATATACTCATGATAAAAATTAGGATATGCTGGGCATGGTGGCTCACGCCTATAATCCCAGCACTCAAGAGGCAGAGACAGGAAGATTGCTGAGTTCCAGGCTTGCCTGGGCTACATAGTGAGCTCAAGACCAGCCTGAACTACAAAGCAAGACCCTGTCTCAAAAAAAAAAAAAAAAATTAGGATACAAATCTCAAGAGTAAGGCCAGGTATCTCTGAGTAACAAGACCATAGTAATGATTTATCCTTAAGGCTCTACAAATAGGAAAGATTTGAACATAACTCCAAACTCCCTCAAGTCTTCCTTATCTATTAAGTCTTCCTTATCTCCTTGCACCATGCATTTCAAACTGTACTAATTAAGGACCTTAATGATGCTTAAAAAGATAAGCAGTGTTTTTACTTTGGATATGTCATCTGCCCAGGGAGTGAATTCCTGACCTTTCTCTCAGTATAATAATTAAAAGTTGTAAACTGTATTTTAAAATATACAA
>PVIC010059369.1:0-10024 GCA_004025085.1 Thryonomys swinderianus | reverse complement strand
GGGATCGAACTCAGGACCTTGCGCTTGCGAGGCAGGCGCCGGAACCACTGAGCTAACCCTCCGGCCCCATAAGACCTTTTCTTGATGAGAGATGTGTTGCCTACTACTCTCAGGGTGAAACACCTCAGAGAAATACCCCTCTTGTGAGAGCCTCGCTTGATGTTTAGGTGCTTGTCTGAGATGTCTCCAGGCCTTCTGAACAGTTCTCTAGTAAGCTTGGTGGCCTTAGCACTGTTTCACATGGTAAAAGAAGTAACAGGTAGCCAATGGGATACAGTCAGGGTAGCATTGAGGTATAGGCTTTGCCCACCATGTCTGCCACAGGCTGGTGGATGAGCTCCTTTACCCATGGTGTCTGGAGGGTCTCGTTCAGGTCTGCTGAGATAGACCTAACCAGAATTTTAAGCAGCCACCTCTAGGGTGTTATAGGGCAAATCTGGACCAGAGCTGGCAGTATATGGCGGACTGATGGCAAGAGACTGGCCTCCTGGGGCAGCTTCTCCACTATGAGTTTTACCTACTTTCTGATTTTTTTTCTCCATTGTCCTCAAGAATAATTGTCTTTCAAGAAGAAAAGTGAAAAAGAGGGGAAAAAATGGACACCTAACTTTTGTGCATGGGGAATGAGATGAAATTGTCTTCTGGCTAGGCACAAATTAAATTCTGAGCCCAGATTCAGGACAGGGGGAGGTATAGCTGCCTATATGCACACATACCAGGTTCACCAGAAAGGGCAGAATCCATCTTCGTACTCCAGGTCTCAGGCTTGGCCCTGGACATCACTGCCAACGCCAGTCTTTTCCTCAGAGATCTCTGTCACTGCCACACTGCATTTCTCACACCTGCGGCCTGGCCTCTTAACATCTGTCTCCTCACTGTGGAATGCCAGGCACAGTTTACTGGACTGGCTGAACCCAGCCCACCTCCTTTTGGAATTGCCCACATCCCCAGCCACTGTCTACAGAGCAGCACAGCAGAACAGAGATGCACCTTTCTCACCTGCACTCTGCTCCTCTGTTCCAGGGACTTTGAATATGTCGGGGATCGCCCTCAGCAGACTCGCCCAGGAGAGAAAAGCTTGGAGGAAAGACCACCCATTTGTAAGGAGAGCTCTGTTTCTTTGCCACTGAAGGGGCAACTCAGCCAGCCCCATGGTCCCTGCCATCTGGTCTGTGGCCACTGGGCAGTGGTTTTTCTGAGCCTCTGAACAGGCCCACAGCACTGATAATGCTTCTGTGGCTATTTTCTCTCAGGGATTTGTGGCTGTCCCTACCAAGAACCCCGACGGAACAATGAACCTGATGAATTGGGAATGTGCCATCCCAGGGAAGAAGGGGGTAAGCCGGCTCTTCTGCTGCACCTGCATGTCACTCCAGCAGGAAGAGGCGCAGGCTTAGATGTCTGGTGTCTGATCCCACCATCAGGCTTACGTTCTGCCAGGTCACATCCTAAGCTCAAATCAGAAGGGAACAGCGGCAGCCAGGTGGACTGAGGCAATAGCAGGTGGCCTGGTGCGGGCTGCATTCTGGTGGGTTTTGGGCCTCAGATTGGAGAACAGGACTCGGATCCTGAAGAGGAACTCCTGGTGTTTTCACTAGGTGCTATGGCTCTGGCCTCTGCTTCTGGTGTGGTAAGGTGTGGGAGCCCATTGACACAGTGAGCCAACCACAATCCTGGAAAGCCAGGGCCATGTGTGAACCCTCAGTGCTTCCTTTCTAGCCCATCTGAGCCCTGAGCCAGTTGTGGTGCGCTTATTTCCCAGCACACAGAATATCCAAGTGAAGGTCTCTAGACACCACCCGCATTTCCTCCTACCTTCAGGGTAATGCGCTCAATCAAGGTGGTTCTTCTCTGAGCAAAGCATCATCTTAGTAGTCCTTGACCTTGCCTGAGCAGATGGAAGTTGGGTTTGTGTGTATTGGGCTCTGTGGAGGACAGAGGATCCCAGCCCTTACTGTGACCGTCCCTTTCCCTTTGTTTTTCCCGAGGCAGGTACCCTCTGAGGGTATGGTGGGGTGGGAAGAGGTGTCAGAGCTTGGAATAGCAGCACCAGTCCCTGTCCAGGTGGGCTCTGAGGCAGGGTGGAGGTGAGCAGCTTTGTGTATCTGAACCACGGCTGTGGATCCTAACCCTTTGGACGTCTGGGCCCCTACATGTCTCCTCCAAGCCCAGCTTCTGCCCCTGCTCCTTGCCAAGGAGTGTTCTGTCCAGCTCCCCCACAGACATGACAAATCCCCTTGCTGGGGTCAGGGCAGTTTGGGAGCCCACACCTGTTGAATCCTTGGCCCTAGGGGGCTGGCTGGCAATCTTGGTTATTACAGGGACCAGCTGCTCCCTCCTGGGCCTGCCTGTGGCAAACAAGGCACACCTAACCACAATTCACCTCCCCACAGACTCCATGGGAAGGAGGCTTATTCAAACTTCGGATGCTTTTCAAAGATGATTATCCATCCTCACCACCAAAATGTAAGTTCCTACAGGGACCCACAGTCCTCTTCGTAGCGTTCTAGAGCCCTGGCTGGGATAGGCAGCTCTGGTTGAATGTGGCTTTGATCTGTGTACAGGCTGAAGCTTGGAGTCTGCTTGCAGCCCTGGGGTTGAGAAGGGTGTATATTTGGCTTAGTCTAATCCTAGTCAGTAGCAGAAAGCTCCTGTACCCAGAGCACCTCAGCCCATCGTAGCTAATTTTTGAGGACTGGCATCAAATGCCCGTGAGTGTCCAAGATCTGGTGGGGATGGGCCTATAGAAGAACCAGACTCATAGTTGCTTCCTAAAGGTTGTGTGTGACTTCTTGGTAGAGCAAGTATAGGTTTCATCTCCCACACCAAAAAAGAAAAGAATCGCACTCTGATCTAGTCTGCTGCTACCCACTTGCTGTCTCATACAATTCATACTCAGCTGTGGCTGGGCCTGCAGCTGGAGGGATGGCACTCAGTCCATACAGGTCAGGGGAAGACTGAGCTGTGTTTAAAATCGGCTATGGCAAAATGATCTCAGTGCAGTCTACCAAAACTTGGGTGGAGGGCCCCTCTGTTCCCCCACCCTTTGGCTGGAAGCAAATACACTGTCCTCCATTTGTCACAAGACCATAGCCACCATACTGAGAAGAGCATTACACAGTAAGTGCTGGGTATGAATTTGTACTGAGCTGGTCTGTGATTCAAATAGTATTCTCTATTATAATGGTTCTATCAGAACTTTAACCATTATCAGGAATTCCACTGAGTTATTGGTTGTCCAAAATCTTTCTGTGGTGCCCATTATTCCTTAGTAAACTCTTTTAATTAAGAAAAAAATTAAGAACAAGCTAGAAATGACTGCTTTAATCACTTCCATTCAACATTGTGATGGAATGCCAAGCAGATCCAGCCATGAAGGAAAAAGTCACCTAGGTAGCCAGACATGGTTGCATGTACCTGTAATTTCAGCACTCTTGAGAGGCTGAGGCAGGAAGATTGCACATTTGAGCCTAACCTGGACAACTTAGCAAAACTCTGAGTAAAAAAATAGAGTTGGGGACTCTGAACTCTATGTGAAGGCTCTGGGTTCATTCTCTAGAACTGCAAAAAAGAAAAGAAAAAGAATTCAAGTAAGAGAGCCTGCAAGGCCAGATGTAGTGTTGGAGTCCTGTAACTCAGCACTCGGGAGACTGAGGAAAGAGGATCACTATGACTTTGAGCCCAGCCTGGCCTACATAGAGTGTTCAAGTCATCCTTGTCTCAAAAAAAACGAAACAAGGGGCTGGGCATTTAGCTTAGTGGTTCCAGTGTCTGCCTGGCAAACACAAGGTCCTGAGTTTGATCGCTGGTACCATATATCACAGTACATGGTGGTTCACGCCTGTCATCCCAGCACTTGGGAGGCAGAGACAGGAGGATTGCTGAGTTCGCGGCGGCTTGCCTGGGCACCATAGTGAGCTCAGGGCCAGCCTGAACTACAAAGCAAGACCCTGTCTCCAAAAAAGCAAAAAAAAAAAAATAATAATAAAAAAAATAAAAAAGCCTGAACGGAAGACCAAGACTTCTGAATGTTTTAAAGGTCACTGTAGAAAAGATTAATGTGTGGATTATGTTTGTATAGAATGCAACTAATGAGAGCTTTAAAATAAAACCATATAGGGCCAGGGATTTAGCTCAGTGTTTCCAGTGCCTGCCTGGCAAGCACAGGGTCCAGAGTTCAATTCCCGATGCTGCCGAAAAAAAAAAAAACCCATTTAGACAGGATGTGGTTATATGTTTGAGGCTCGTCTAGAACTTAGAGAGATCCTCCTGCCTCATCCTGGGTCCTGGGATTACAGGCTTCTGCTACCATCCCTGGTGTTAATTAAACAATTTAAACCAGTATCAGATGCATTGACATGAACCCCACAGAAGATAGGCCAGTGCCTCTTCACTGGGAGCTAGCATTTGTTTCTGAAGGAGACCAGGATGACACAGTTGGCAGACCAGAGAGCATAGCATGGAGAAAAAGCCCACCCTGTCTCAGGTGGTCTGTACCTGTCATTGGACCCCAGTCAGAGTTCATCGGGCTCTAAAATGTGGGTAGGTAGGCAAAGAGCAAGAAGATTTGGCACTCTTGGCATCCTTGAAGGTTTTGACCCAAACAGGCTCAATCCAAAGAGTAACTAGGCCCATTGGTTGTGTGGCATAGTGTCACACATCATATATCAAGGGCTGCCTTGAGGCACAAAGAGGTCATGAGGCACAGAGTAGACAGCCCAGAAAGATCGCATGCATGTGAGCTAGGTGTGTGGCAGGCTGGCCCAGAGGGATGTCCGGTGGAAGGAGAAGTACTGTGTTTTATCGTAGACAACCACAGGTGCATATGGAGCCTGTTGGGAGGGGAGCTGCACGGCCTACAGGGGAAGGCGCAGGAAACCATCGTCATGTCTTAGACTAAGCAGGGGAAGGGAAGCAGAGGAAGAGCTGACCATGCAGAAACTGTCCAGTGGGTCTCATGAAATTAAGGCTGTGCAAGTGGAATCAGTCATGGACATGAATATGTATCTTTTGCCACTTCAAATGCATCAGGAGCTCCTCTGTCACAGAAAAGAAAGCAAACAACATGTGATTGAGTGGACTGTCTCAGAAGGGGGTGGCCATTTGCTGGCCCGCACCCAGAAGGATGCTGACATCATCACCAGGGCTCCTCTCTGGGGTGCCAGTGTCCTCAGCAGGGCAGATGTGGCCCAGGCACTCACTGGAGAGAGTGTAAGTCTCGGACCCTTCTTTTTGGAAGATTTTCTGACTCAGGAAGCTCAACTGCCACCATTCCACTCTAGGAGACACCCAGCTAAAGCATGTGTGTACGTGTGTTTACACAGGGGGCATAAGAAACCAATTGTGGCCCCATTTGTAATTCCCTAAACTGGAGATAGTGCAGATAGGTATTAGTAGTACAGGTTAGGGCTGTAGTGGTTGCAGAGCATCTACAAGGATATAGCACACAAGTGAATATCCCATGCGTGACCCTAGTGCACAGACTACGAAGATACAGATTGCTCTTTGTGTTCCTTTTGTGCAGGTTAGCAACAGGATATACTGAGGAGTGAGGTCAGTGTCAGGTGGCACCTGCTGCATTTGAAGGGAAGCCAGCAAATCACCAAAGCAGTTGACATCTGTGGTGTGCACTTTTCTTTATGTGCAAACTATTCTTGTTGGCTGAAGAAACAAGGTTGGGAGTCATGTTAAAACTAAGCACTTCAGGGATCTGGAGATTTAGCTCAGTGGTTCTGGCACCTGCCTCACAAGTACAGGGTCCCTGGTTTGATCCCCAGTAACCACATACAACAATACTGGGCGTGGTGACACACCCACCAGCAATCAGTGCCACATACCACAGTGCCGGGCGTGGTGTCTCACACCTGTGATCCCAGCACTCAGGAGGTAGAGGTAGAATTACAAAGAGTTTGAGGCTTGCCTGGGCTACATAGTGAGCTCAGGACCAGCCTGAACTACAAAGTGAGACCCTGTCTCAAAAAAAAAAAAAAAAAAAATAGGGCCAGAGGGTTAGCTCAGCGGTTCTGGCGCCTACCTTGCAAGCACAAGGTCCTGAGTTTGATCCCCAGTAACCACATACAATGTTGGGTGTGGAGACTCATGCCCACCAGCAATCAATAACACATACCACAGTACCGGGCATGGTGGCTCACACCTGTAATCCCCGCACTCGGGAGGAGGATTGCTGAGTTCAAGGCTTGCCTGGGCTACATAATGAGTTCAGAGCCAGCCTAAACTACAAAGCGAGACCCTGTCTCGGAAAAACAAAGCGAAAACAAAACAACTAAGCACTTGAGGACCAAGGATGTAACTCACTGGCACCACATTTACCTGGCAAGCGCAAATTCCTGAGCTCAATCCCCAGTAAATTAAAACTAGGCCCTTGCATTCACCACAAGGTACTAATCAGCAACCCCAGGGTGGAGATGTTTGCAAGATATAACCAAGGAGAACTTATAGCCAGAAGATGCAAAGAACTACTAGTTGAAAAGATGTGAACAGGAATGGATGGCAGTGGAGAAAGGGACTTTCCACATTGGTGGTCCCCAAAGAGATGCAAATAAGGACCTGAGAGTCCTTCCTATTCAGCAGCGTGGGGCATCATGAGCAGCACAGCTACATCTTCATTGTGTGTGCACACACATCCAAGTTCATTTCTGGGAGCCCTTAGCGCAGCCCTGCCTAGAATTATGCCAGAGACCTTGTGTAAATAAGGAATGCCCTGTTGCAGATAGTTCCAGAAGTCAGCTCCAGGTATCAGAGGTTGGGATGGTGGGCAGTGTCAGGAGGGGTTTTCTCTGAAGCTGTTGGCACTAATGGCTTGTTCATTTCCTGGTAATGTATCAAGTTATTTACACTGCACTTTTCTAAGTACTTCAGTAACATTTGGAGATGAAGAGGGAGAAATTGCTCAGATACAAGAGAGAACACATACCCTAAAGTAGCAGCTGGGGATAGTCCTGAGTGGGACTGTTGTGGCAGATTTTTTGTCTTTTATAAAAAGGGACATGGGACCCAGGGATTTAGCTCAGTGGTTCTGGTGTCTGCCTGGCAAGCCCAAGGTCCCAGGTTTGATCCCCGGTACTACACACCACAATGCCAGGCATGGTGGCTCATGTCTGTAATCCCAGCACTTGGGAGGCAGAGGCAGGAGGACGGCTGTGAGTGCAAAGCTAACTTGGGCTACATAGTGAGTTTGGGGCCAGCCTGAACTACAAAGCAAGACTCTGTCTCAAAAAACTAAAAAAGGGCAAGGGGTAGAGAGGGGACCTGGATCTCTGGAACCCCTAATTTTTACGAAACAAGCCAGGCATCGAAAACCACTGGTTGTGAAGGCCTTCAGCACATCTCCACCCTAATCTGTTCCTTGGGCCTGTCTACTACACTGTGGCTCTTCTCCCATGTTTCCTTGAGTCTAGCCAGGTAGAGAAGGACATAGGAAAGGCAGTAGGCTAAGTTGGCCTGACCCCAGCCTATGGTCTCACAGCTCTAGAGGCTCTACATGGACACTGTTCTGGGAGAGATACTCTTATTTCTGGTCCATCCATCCTTCCTGGTCTTCCAGGTAAATTTGAGCCGCCACTCTTCCACCCAAATGTGTATCCCTCAGGCACAGTGTGCCTGTCCATCCTGGAGGAGGACAAAGACTGGAGGCCAGCCATCACAATCAAACAGGTAGGAGGAGATGCCCCACCCATGGTTCATCCCCTTCCCAGGCCCTTCCTCATGGCCCAACGCAATGTTGTTCTGTGTTTCTATTTTTTTTTTGTGCAGATCTTATTAGGAATACAGGAACTTCTAAATGAACCAAATATCCAAGACCCAGCGCAAGCAGAGGCCTACACGATCTACTGGTTAGTATTGACTGGCCCGCGGGTCACAACCCCTTCCTTAGAAGTACAGATAGGCACTTGTCAGAGGGTGCCTGGGGTACAGTAGCCTAGGAGAGAGGTGCTAAGTCAAATAGCAGGGGAAGATCTGGGGAACATATGAGGTGGTTGGAGGGGCATGTTGGACAGCATTCTGTCTGGTACAGACCCTGTGGGCAGCAGAGCTGTGTGTAGAGGACCTATGGTGAGGAAGAATGGGTGGCAGGAGATGGAAATCAGGTGACCAAGCTACTTTTCCCCCTAGTGAGACACAGCCAGCTCAGAAGGAAGGGCCTGGGTCCGGGCATCATAGTAGGACTGTCCCAGTGCTCACGACCTTGCTTGGGTCTAGGGGCCATGCCACGTAGAGCAGTGCCTCCAGGTGCCCCCAGGGGCTGAAGGGCTTCAACCTGTCCGCCTGAACCCTTAAGGGGTCCAGAGCTGCCTCTGGTGAGGACCGTGAAGGAATTGGGTTGTAAGAGGGCTGCTCCTGTCTGTATGCCCAGCCCAGGTGCTGCCAAGGGTGGCCACACACTGCAGTCACCAGGACCCCTGAAGTGCAGCTTCCATCCACCCTGCTGTCCTGTGGCTACACAGCTCAGTCCCACACAGCCCCTTGTGCAGGACTCGGGTGTTGTACTGTGTTGCAAGCTGGGACTTGCACCACGGGTGCAGAGCTGCCGTGCTGCACAGGCCGAGCAGCCTTGAGGCAGATGTGCCCCGTGCAGCTTTTGGACCTTGTCGCCATGCAGATGCAGAATATATGTTCACTGTATGTCACAGCTCATGTGGTGGGTTTGGTCCTGTCCAAACCAGAGCTGGTGGTTCTCATCCCATCTTGGCATTCCCACATCACCTGGGCTTGTTGCCAGTGCCTTGCCTAGCTTTTTTGTTTGCCTTTTGGATTTTTTTGTGGGATGTGTTTTTCTCTTGGTTGGTTTGGGGGTTTTTTGTTTGGGGGCGGTGTTTTTGCCAGGAGTAATTTAATCCAGGACCTTTACACTGAGCTACATTCCCAGGGTGCACCCCCATAGGCAAGGTCTCACTGAGTTGCCCAAGTTGGACTCCGATTTATAATCCTGCCCCAGCCTCCCGGAGTACAGGGAGTACAGGTATAGTCCACACCTGGCTTGTGTACCCCCCATCCCCAGTAGTCATCGTTTATCTGACATCCATTTCAAAAACACCTTTTGTGTAGTATGTTTGGGAACCTCAGGTTCTCCTGAGTTTCAGGCCTGCCCTGGCAGGTGCTTCATTTTGCAGCCCCTCACGTGGTAAACAGAGCTGGGGTGGAGGGTTGATCAGATAGCTGGGTGAAGGTCTGGGTCAGTGCTGCCCATGCATATTGGTCCATCCAGCCCTTCAGTCTTTAGGTTCTGGGCACTGGACCTTGTCAGCTTGGCTTTGGCAACAGACCAGTCATCTGTATAGTGCCCCCCCCAATCTCTGGGAGCTTCTACAAACCCCAGGGCATGAGTGGCATGTGGGCACTGCACTCAGAGAGGGCCCAGCCTGTCTCTCAGTGCAATGCAGGCTAATAGACAAGCTACGGTCAGCACAGCACAGCATTACTTGCATAAGAAGATACCTACCTAGGACCTCTGGCCCAAGGAGTACAGTTCTGTAAATGTCATTGTGTTCCCACAGTCCTCGAGGTCATACTGCTCCCTGGTGTTATGTTGTTCCCAGATGTAGCACTGGCTGGTGGGTGACAGCTGAGTTCCCAGTGTGGGTTGAGTTCTCAGGCCCAACTTCCCTCCAGGTCCCTTCAGAAGTTCATCTGTATTTATGGAAATGGGGAGCAAAAATCAATGTCAGAGTTGGGCATGGTAGACACCCATCACCTGAGCACTTGAGAGACTGAAGACAGGAAGATTGCAGTTCAAGCTCAAGATGGGCAACAGCAATGCCCTTAAACAATAAAAATTGGGCCAGTGATATAACTGTGCAACTCAGCAACACTCTACACCTGCCTGGCAACTGCAAGGTCCTGAGTTTGATTCCAGTAGCACAAAAAAAAAGAAAAAGGAAAATTGCAGATGGTTTTCCTCCTTTGATTTTTTGGTGGCGGGAGCGGGAGGGGGGTGTTTGTGTTTCGAGACAAGGTCCTTCTCTACAGCCCAGACCGGCATCAGTCTTCCTACTTGAGTGTGCGG
>PVIC010059368.1:0-10127 GCA_004025085.1 Thryonomys swinderianus | reverse complement strand
TGTAATGAGGGGAAGGAATAAATATGATTCTGAAAGAAAATAAAAGAGCATGTATATAGGGGGTGGGGAGGTGTGGGTGGGTGGGGATATGGGTAAAAATGAGAATTGACTTGTGTCATATATTGGTACAAATTCCCCACTGTTATGTGTGATTGTGAGATGTATATAAATTGTACCAATAAATAATTCAATTTTTTTTTAAAAACTGAGGCACTCATCTAATTCTGGAAGAATCCATTTGAAACAAAAAGCTGGCCATCACAAAAGGGCAAGATGGGAAAGCAGTGTACTCATAGAAATTCTACAAAGTTAGGACATAGCAAGGAGGGAGCACAGGTCAATAAAGGCACAAATTAAACTTTCACACAAGCACACCTGAGTCTCTCTTCCTACAATGTGCTCGTCTTTTACACTGCCTTTTCGATTTGGCCCATGAAAGTATGCAGGACCTTAAGCTTGCCCTACTTTGCCCTACTTCCCAATCTTATTCAAACCGTGGGGAACCACATGCTGTGTTCTTAAGAACCAATTATTAATTAGAAACCCTGGAAAGCTGGACAGCACTCATTATTAACAAATCCAATATCAAAAAGGGATGTGGATAATTACTATATTTGCCTCTCCAACTGGTCTTGATGAAACAGGCTGAAGTAATTCCTGACACAAGTGTCACCACTGGTAAAAGCGCTCAATTTGCTGGCGCCTCATCAATCGCACGCTTGAAGCTCCTATTGCTTGCTGTTAAACTAACAGTTTATATTCGACTAAACACAGTTTGGTAGCCATTGTCAAGAAAATTGGAGCTGCTCAGGCATGACAGAGTTACTGATGTTATTTGTTTGGAAGCCTTGTGATTTAGTGAATCACTAGCAATTGTTAAGCAAGTAATTAAACTATAAAGCCAAGACCTGTGATTTTCAGTCTTTTCAAAGCAATGATCATCAAAATTCCAAGTACCATTTAACTGATTCCCTTCTAAACATGCTGGTAACATTTATGTTGTTGTCATTCACCCAGTTGTGCAGTTCATAAAAATCAGATTATGACCTTTATAAGGATTATATTCTACTTAACTACTTTGCTAAATATGAGGTTTAAAGGGAAAATGTTCAAAAAGTAGTTAATGAGAAATGGACCTAGAAAGGTTTAGTGTTCTCATCTATGTGGCTATCTAAGGTTTAACAGAAACTCAAAATGTCCCATTTTTAGAACTCGAATACTAAAATAACTGGACTACTGTTCTTATAACCTTTTGAAACATAAAAATGCATTATATAAATTTCACAATTCCCCTAAGTGCCTTTAAAATTACAAGCAATTTAGTCTATGATTCATGTGCCATACTGACTGTATGCAATTTTTTTTTTACTTCACATCTCAATTACATCTTAATATTAAGGGGGCTAAAATGCATTAAATAAATCATATTTCACGGGCTCTTGGTAAAGTAATAATACATGCATCTGAGAAGAAATTGCCCTGCATTATAAATATATTCATAATTTCATTACCTGCCTTTCCACACAGACAAAAATATTAGGCAGTGGTGCCCACTTCAAGTCACTGATGGAAACCTTTTAGCAAACCTTAAGCTTATTTGTGATTGGTAATTAACTGTTAGTTTATATGCTCCAACATTTACAAACAGCTATTTATCCAATATATAAATCAGATCTTGTAATTAGTGAAACACTGTTATAGGTTAAGACTTAATATGGTAAGGGCTGGAGATTTAGCTCAAGTGGTACTGCACCAACCTTGGATGCAGAAGGGCCCAAGTTCAATCCCTGGTGTACTGTCAATCAATCAATAAATAAATAAATAAATAAATATTTAATATGGTGGATGATACTTTTGCATTGTGGGACAAAGAGACTGACTGATCTTTCAAAGGGCATTGCCTTTTCAAAATGCCTTATTACTGCAAGGTGTTTTACTTACAAGTATATTGCTGTTAACAAAATTAATTCATTAAGTATCTGTATTACTTAAAAATAGCCCATCAGTTGTTCCATAAAATGGTTGAAATGAAAAGTCACACCAAATATCTTCAACAATTAAAAAAAATTTATGACACTTGTCAGTCACAACTATTGTTTTATCTTCTCAATTATTAAACACGGAGTAATTATATCTTTCATTCACATCTCTTCCTAACAACTTAGAAGGTGCTTTTATGATGTTCGTGTTTGGGAGTATGTTTTACATGGCAGATATCATTTTTCCATTTAACCCAGGGAAAGACTAAAGCTCTTAAAAAGTTACACGGTAAGCATCTTGATTTTAAAGTTAACATTCTTTCCTCTGTACTACCTTGCAGGCTTCAGACATCTATTTGCATAGCTGGTGAAAACTGAGTTACTCCTCAAGAGACAGAAATGCAAAGAGCATGCAATTTGGAACTTCATAGTTCCAAAATGTCATTTGGAATTTGATTTTGGAAATCAATGTGTTTTCTCAAAGAAAGAATGGTCAGGTCCCAAGCCAGCCTAGGCAAATTTTTATTTAATTCACTATGCAGGTGAACTGTATCACTGTAGGAACTTAGTGGTCCTAAGAAATCAAACTACTCCTTATAAGATGTCTCTAAGGAAATATGTGTCAAATGGAAATAACAGTGCAAGAAAGCAAAATCAGAAAGCAAAGAGCTTTCCAACATCACAATAAACTAGGGAGAAAAATGTTTGAAAACATACAGGAACAAATCAGTATGTAATATCCCCATTTATACTAATTTCCATCATAATGTCTTCTATGATTCAAACTGATTAATCCTGATTTCTTTTCCCCAGAGCCCATCAATTAATAAAAAGTCCCTATGGACAGTTTTCTGGGTAAGACTATTAAACATAAAGCTCCGCAAATGTATCTAAGGAGCTAGTTATTTAAAAGGCGTGAGTGATAGAAGGCAAAAACAATACATTTGTCACTCCCATTAGCAATATTAGTGCTAATGAGAAAGTACATGAACAAGAACATACACCTCTTAATTTAAATGTGTTACAAATAAAGACTAGATTAGTCAGAGCTACTTGGATTAAATTTTAGCACTTAACACAAATACTACATGAAGCAATGCTTATGGGGGTTTTGCAGTGCAATTTCAGTGATTTAATTATAGCTTTCAAACCATTTAGCACCTCTTTGTACACAGAAGCTAGATGCGTATGCATGTGTGTTGGACGGTTCATGATTTTAGGTATAACTCAATTATCTGGCATCCTTGGGAAATGAATTTTCCACTTAAGCACACTTTCTATATGACTGAAACTTTTCCCATCATGCACCCTAAATCCTTGATTAAATAGGAAACCATCTAAGGGAAAATCATTCCTCAGAGTATTTTACTCCTATATCCTTATAGGAAATGGGACAGATACCTCAGAAGTTTTCCTGGTTTTTGCTTTGTTTTGTGTGTAAATCAAGGCCAGTACTTCAATACAACTCTTACTTTCTGTATTTTATGTCTTCCTCAGTGTCATATTCTAGCAGTTGTTTCTGCCACACCTGCTGTGTCTAATTCTAATAGCGATAGTCCCATTCCATCATTCACTATAATTTTAA
Organism: Thryonomys swinderianus; assembly: GCA_004025085.1. Taxonomy (NCBI): domain Eukaryota; kingdom Metazoa; phylum Chordata; class Mammalia; order Rodentia; family Thryonomyidae; genus Thryonomys; species Thryonomys swinderianus. Next base: position 6,563 of record PVIC010059368.1, on the reverse strand, counting down.
AGGTTATTGCATTGACTAAGGGAACAAAAAGTGAACTTGTTAAGAAAAATATATTCAGTAGGTATCAATAAGGCTCAATGTGGGGGGATAAGGTGAAAAGCACACAATTTACTCAGAAATGGATGATAAGGTATCTTTCCATCTACCTTGTCAGTTTCCATTTTTAATAGAGGTGAGAAATCTTAGGCCCTGTATACAAAACTTAGGACTCTGTAGATAAAAGCCTAGTTGCATTATAACCAAAAAGCCACTTTTTCAAAGGGCAACACCCTCAAAATATTTGAAAATATCTAAAAACTGATGCTGCCAGTTCATTTGCCTTATTCTGAAGCAGGACTAGTTTTAATCCATTCTTACATGATTGTACCTACTAAAATATTCTCCTCTGTGTGTCCAAATATAATAATAAGATTATGGTGAGGTAACAGCTCCTTGCATTTGCTCCTCAAATCTGTGACTATATTGGACTTTGTGGTCACACTTGAAGAGAACACTTAATATCTTACAGCTTCAGGGAAGGTAAACAGTTTCCTATAAGATTTCAATTATTGCCTTAGAATCCACACTACCCTGCATTGCCGAGGCCACCCTCAGATCTGAAGACCCAAGCTCTTACTAATAAGCGGCATAACCATTTTTAGGCTCAGAACAATGGCTTCTCTTGTCTTTTTTAAAACATCCTGGCTAAAACTATCAGTCACTCACCAGGAGAGCTATACCTAAAACCCAGGACTGGGAGTTCTACTACTACATTGGTAACTTGAGATTCTGTTTCTTCAACCACAATCACCTTACAGTCAGTCATCTTACCCTCCTTAACAATGTATTAAAATCTGTAATTCTGAAACCCTCCCCCTTTACCAGTCATGTGCCCACTTTCTAGTAATACTAGGTTCTTTACATTGCTGGAGACAACAAAACTCAGCAGAGCACAAAACCCTACTGTTCTTTTTCATACCATTACAGTATCTTCCTCACTTGTCTAAGTGCCCCTCCAAGCAAAATCCTGAGATAGTTGGGTGACCTGGCAGGGCAGGAATGGTAGGCATGAAGTCATTTATATAAAGCACAGGACAAGGTGAGTGATCACAAACAACAGTTTCTGGTTTGCCAGGCTCAACTATGGTATTAAAGTTGTCAGTCTTTGTAACATTTCCAAGAATAACCATGGCAGTATGAATTTAATACTAGTATACTCACCACCACAATTTAAAAAGGACTTTCACACCTTAACTCTAAAAATTGTCAAAGCAACTTTCTGAAGTAAGTGCATAGGCTCATTTGAAAGATGAGAAAACTGAGGTCCCCAAATAAATATATGCCCAAGAAATACATGAAGTTGAGATCAGGGGCAAATCACTCCAACTCATGTGGTTCCTACAGTATCCTCTCCGGGTCCATACAACTGCTTGAGTCCTATAATCATTCACTGAACACTTTCAGGAGATTCAGGAACTTCTACTTCTAGTGAGGAAGAAACAGAAAGTTCACACACACACACACACACACACACACACACACACAAGAAAAGCCGAATACTAGTATATTCATTTTAAAGCAATCTACATTAACTAGTTTATCATCCTTGATATAGACAAGACCCAGGGTTGATATAAATTATTTATGATGTGTAACAGTTTAATGGAGTATAAAATAGATGGCTTTTTCCACAGTTAGTAAAAGTTGTGGGGTTCTTAATATTGCCATATCCAGACTGAGCATGTATTCTACCCATCCAGACTTTTGACAGAAGCATCAATTTTCTAAATTGTTCTCTAACAAGTACAAGGAAGAAAAAAAATTATACCCAATGTAAATAATTGGAATTCTCCCAAGACTAAAGAATCCACTGTAATTTCATATTATTGAATCCTATGCCTTTATACATCAGGAGAATTTTCAGAGAGTTTTTCCTGTGAATATTTATATTTAAAGGAAAAACCCACATAAAAGACTCCAAAGAGCTAAAAACGATATAATGAGATCTAGAATGGTATACACATGACCTGAGATGAAAATATATGACAAAAATGTTCCTCTAAAAAAGCAAGCAAGTAATTCTCTTTCTTTATAATAAAATGAGGAAGAGAGAACTAAATAAACTTCATGGTGTACATGCTAATAATACATATTAAGAGCAACATCCATAATATATATACAGTCCACTGCTAGGCATCTGGTTAGCTGAAAGGGGTCTCCACTGATTATATCCCGCCAGGTAGCAATAATCAGGAGGCTGACAGAAAGGAAAAAAGACCCAAGCAAAAAAATGAGAGAGGAAAAGAAAATATAAAGAATAAGTATGAACAAATTAGGCCAGAGATTTAGCTCAGTGGTTCCAGCATCTGCCTGGAAAGCACAAGGTTCTGAGTTCAATCTCTAGTACCACATACCACAATCCCAGGCATGGTGGCTCACACCTGTAATCCCAGCATTCAGGAGGCAGAGGCAGGAGGACTGCAGAGAGTTCAAGGTTGCCTGGGCTACAGAGTGAGTTCAGGGCCAGCCTGAACTACAAAGTGAGACCCTGTCTCAAAGAAACTAAAAAGTATGAACAGATCCTCCAAATAATAAGCCATTTTGTATATCTAAATATGAGGAACTCAAAAATTTCAACTTATAATACATTCTTGATACTATAGAAAGTGCATCTATACAGAAGGGAGTAACAGGATTAAAATGCTTAATGAAGAAACTAATGTTCATTTTGAAGAAGATACAAATCATGCCAACAAAATATGAAAATGAATAATTATGACTGAAGAACTACCTTGAAAAATATTTCTAAATGTATACAACTACAATAATTAACAGTGTAGTTTTAGTTCAAGAATTGGGAAATATGCCAATTGAACAGAATTTAAAGACCCAAAGCAGCCTTAATTCTACATTCAAATATAATATAAAGCAACTAAGATAAATTGAGAGAAAACTGGATAAAATGTACTCAAAAGCTGGTTATTTGACAAAACTGTACAGAAAAACCCAGTTAAGTATCTTATGTCTAAATAAACACAAGACTGAATGGGAATGCCATTGTTTAAAAATTGAAAATAAAAGTAGAAACAGTGCAGTAATTATTTAAGTAACTCTTAAAGGGAGACAAACCTGTCTAAACATATAATTAAAGTAAAGGAGAAAGTGTGACTATCTAAAAATTAAAATTGATAAAAATTAGGCACTTATGAAAGTATTTAAAAACAATACTGAAAAATGAAAAACAGCTTATGAATGAGCAATTCAATTTAGCAGTGTGTGTGTGTGTGTGTGTGTGTGTGTCTGTCTGTCTGTCTATCTCTCCTAAGACCCACAAATAAAAATGAGGGTTTTCATTTTAAAATAAACAATAGAAGAAAGTATAGTACCCTATCTTGGTAACTGGGCATGGAATTAGGTATACTTGTATAATCTTTGCAGGAATATAAACTGGTACAAACTTTCTGGAAAGAAGACATGTGTCTGTAAATAATAAAATATTAAAATATACTCTTTCACCCAACAATCTGCCTCTGGAAATTTACTGAAAATAAAATAAATCATGTATATCAACTAAGACTTAATAGAGAAGCCACTCTTAAGTATTTTGATAACACTAGGAAGGAAACACTCTAAACATTCCCAAATAGTGCGGTAATCAAATATCTTAACAAAACATCCATAAGAATGATGCCTTACAAGAATATTAATAATATGGAAATATATTCACAATATATTACTGCAATAAAAAATATTTTAAAATAAAGAGTATCACCAACTTTACAACCAGCCTGTAAGTTTGTCAGGGGACCTCTGAGATTTTTCTAAGCATTTAATCTTCAAACAATGGAAATGTTTACTATCTTCTTTCCAGGTTTGTTTTACTATTTTTTTCCTTACACACTGAAATTAGTTAGTACCCCCAGAACAATACAGTATAAATAATGGGCATGCCAATCTATTCCTGACATTAGGGGAATATGTCTTTTAAATTACCATTTAGAATCATGACAGCTTTTGGGATTTTATTTCTTAAAAATCATTTTATACAGGGGCTCACCTTATACCAGCACTACTTACATTAAAAAGAAAATGATTAATTAAATAAATGTAGAAGTGTAAAAACATCTGAAACAATACTTCTCAAATAAAGTATACTATTCCACTCTGTGATAACACAAAACATAAATTTCTTATACAGGCTCATACACATACACAACCCAGGGGTTGCCGAACACCAAAATGAATTCCTATTTTCTACTAAAAGACAAAATAAATTATACGTGAATAATGGACTTCGACTCCTTTACTTTAAAAAGTGATAAATAGAAAATATGAGAATGGGAAAGAACAAGAGAGATTTAAAAGAAAATGTATCATGAGTAAGGCAGAAAGGCAACAGTGCTATTAGGAGCAATCATTTGTTTAATATGCATCTAGGAAAACCAAACTCCTTTAATAAAAATTTAACATAAAAGAACATTTTAAAAGGAAGATTAAGCCACTTACATAAATATTGAAGCTCAATTAAAATGTAGACCACTTGTTAGGCACCCCACTCACTAAAGTTCCAAATTTGAAAAACTCTGGTACATAGAATGTGTTTTTTATCCCCGTGAGATTATTCTACACAATCTACATAAACACCAGTTAGCAATTACACTCATAAATACTAGGAAGCATAATCTTCAGAGAGCAAATTTACACAGGTCAGATAAACATTTTTACCAAAAATAATACTCAGAACCATCTGTATGCACACACTATCCAAGCAGCCACTTAACAATTATTAACTGGATAAAAATTAGATACAAAATTATTACATCAAACATAAAACATCATGCTAATGATTACTGCATTTATTCTTGAAAAGATATGCTCAGTTCACCACTAGATAATAATTCAATTTACCTAAAATTTTCTGGTGTTCACTATATTTTAATTTTGAACACACAGTACAAAATTTCAAGATTATCTCAACACCTTCAGGGTGTACCTGATTTATATATGTACCAACATGCCTGGCCGAATATTTGTTGAGTAAAAGTCACCCAATTTTAGACTGCTAGGGCTACAATGCCATGAAGCGTTCTCCTTGTGCCTTTGTTCAGTTTGGTTCAAAAGCTAAGCTGGTTGAGAGTGGACTTGCCATGCTGGGCCTCATTTGACAGGGTGTGGCAAATACTATGCCTTTTATTGCTACAAGTCATTAACACTTAATACAAAGAATTTCCATCCACAATGGTGAGCCTCATATTCAAGTCTTATACACATAATGGTAGAGTGAAAACAGTTCCAAAGTGACAGGGTTCTACTATTAAGCAAACTTACATCTGTTACTAAGCTAACAGTCATATGTGTGTTTGTGTGTGTGTGTAACACATGAGCAGATAAATGAATAAGCAATTTACACTATGCCTTTAGATAACATTTTCAATGAGAAAAAAATCTAAACTTTAATTTCTTTAATTGCTTTTACTACTCAACTCCACATTCACTTTATACTGCTCTGAAACATATGCCAAGAAAATGAGCTTCACAAGTTATCTGATCTATCTCAAAATGAACAAGATATGGCATTCTTTTATACTAAACAAGCATAAAACCTGACTCTTTCTCAAGACATGAACAAATGGGCACGTATTTACAAGAGAGATCACTCTTAAAATATTAGAAATTCTAATAAAGGCTGTTTCTCTCTAAATAAAATAAGCTTTTTCAAAGCAAGTATACACAATAATGTCCGAATAAAATAACCTTCTTATATGTGTGGCTAATCCTTACTATTCTTTCCTTAAATTTATCATGTATTACCATAGTCAAAGGCTGAATTTCATTTACTCACAACCCAAATGAAATCAACTAGGTAATATTAATAACCTGACATAAAAGGTACTTAATCTCAATAGTTAGACTTATTTGGCTTTTGTATTATTTCTTGTCCTTCCTTCCTGCCTGCCTCCTTTCTTCCAGAGTATCTTCACATTCCTTTAGAACTCAGACATGAAGTTGTAAGAATGAAAATGAAAAACCAGATAGCTAATAAGCATGTTAAATGAAAATTAAGTGAAATACCAAAGGATGTCAAAAGAAATGTAGTATGATCAAAAACACATAGTAAATGTTAGATTTTTAAAAATGCATTATAGAAAAGACACACTGCCACCAACTGCCCCCTCCCCAAAGATCCTCCTCCCTTCTTTTGAATGCACTTTCCCCACTGTTCTTGTCATTTTCTGAAGCAGTTCTGAAGTTCTCCTTTCAGGAAAGTCTGTAAAAACATTCAGGGGCTGCCTTGAAATCCTGAATCTGTTCAAACATTTACCTTTCATGATCATTTTTACCTTAGAAAAGAGCCAGAAGTTACATGGTGCCAGGCACTATGAATCAGGCAGATGAGGACACATGGCAATGTTTTTATTAGACTGTTTGCTAGATGGCACTAAGTAGCCATGTTCACCATGTTTTTGATCACAGATAAAACATTCATGAAAGAAGACTTCCAGAACTGCTTCAGAGTGACAAGATGGATGGAATAAACGTGTTGTAGGCTACAGAGAGTATTTTGAGGTTAGTTAATGTCTTTT
>PVIC010059367.1:0-10150 GCA_004025085.1 Thryonomys swinderianus | reverse complement strand
CTCCCCCCTCCTCCCCCCTTTATACATGCTCTTTTATTTTCTTTCTGTATCATATTTATTCCTTCCCCTCATCACATTCCCACACCAAGTTTCCTATAGAAATATTCCACTCTATAAAAGCTGTCCTACTTTCTAGAACTCATTTGCATCTACAGGTGTTCATGCCAAAGAGAAGATCCGGGAATTGTCTACACCCTTGTTCATAGCAGCTCAGTTCGTGATAGCTCAATCTTGGAAACAACCCAAATGTCCATCAACTGGAGAGTGGATAAAGAAGATGTGGGGTTTTTTTACAAAATGGAGTATTACTCTGCCATAAAGAATGACAAGATCGATCCATTTAGGTGCAAATGGAGACACCTGGAGGATATACTAATAAGTGAAATCAATAGATCACAGATAGACAATTCCCAGATCTTCTCTTTGGCACGCAGACTATTCTTGACCAGTGCTTTTCTCTTTCTTTAGTTGTACACAGTTTCCCCCCTCATTCTTCTCAGATATCTAGTTCAGAGTTTTGGTTCATATATGCATAGCATCTTGTCTCTGAGTGTTCTGGAGTAAAGCCCCAGGTATGGCTGGATCAGAACTCAAGTTGTCTCCAATAGTAGGCTTCACCTTCAAGCTGTTTGTTAGATTAAAGCTTTTGGCATTGAATGGTGTTATGGCCTTTATCAAGGTGTGCACCAAAACTTCATGAACTGACAGGTGGGGCTTCTTGAGAGGTGACCCTAGATTAGTCCACTGATAGGTTTATAGCTAGGTGTGATGTTGGAAGGTGAAGCCTAGTGGGAAGAGGTAGGCCACTGTGGGTGTGGGCTGGAAGAGTGTTTCTCTCTGTGTATATTCCTTCTCTTCCCTTGATGGCCCTCTTGCTTCCTGCTTGCTATGCATCTCTACCACTCCTCCCCACCATGCCTCTTTGCTTAAGAGCCAATTAATTATGGACTGAGACCTCTATAAACCGAATCAAAACAAACCTCTTTAACTTGTGGATGTCAGGTATTTTGTCTCAGAAATGAAAAGGTAACTAAGACATGCTCACAAGATGGGAGGAACAGACCCGAACCCTAGATTTTCTTAATGCATACTTAATTCTCACCTTGGGGTGGGAAACCAAGATACATTTACTTGGTGATGGATTAATAGATATTTAGGCAAATGAAAATAGCCTACTACTCAGAATTCCACTAGACAGACTCTCTAGTCAAACTAGCCTAGTACCAGGTCCATACATACACCATGGCTTTCCTGACATATTTATGTTCTTATAATCCACATCCCTTTTTTTATTTTTTCCAGTTTTCTCAGCTGATCTGTTTCTGTCTTCTTTAAGAATTAAGCAAAGGGGGCCAGAGGGTTAGCTCAGTGGTTCCGGTGCCTGCCTTGCAAGCGCAAGGTCCTGAGTTCGATCCCAGGTTACCACATATAATGCTGGGCGTGGAGACACGCCCACCAACAATCAACACCGCATACCACAGTGCCGGACGTGGTGGCTCATGCCTGCAATCCCAGCACTCGGGAGGCAGGGACAGGAGGATTGCTGAGTTCGTGGTGGCTTGCCTGCGCACCATAGTGAGCTCAGGGCCAGCTTGAACTACAAAGCGAGACCCTGTCTCAAAAAGCAAAAAAAAAAAAAAAAAAAAAAAAGAATTAAGCAAAGGATAATCTCTTAAACCGAAGTCTTTCCTGAGGCCTGCTTGTTCTGTTGCTTCCTCCAGTTAAAACATTTCTTTTTCATGATTTTTAAAAATTGATTTACTGAGTTTATTGGTACATTTTAGGTAGAACTTATGATAATCACATTCATCATTGAGAATTTGCACCTCTACATGATACAGCTTGATTCTTATTTTTCCCATTCCTCTAAATTCCCTTTAACTCTTCCCCCATAAGCATAAGGTTTGTTTCCTTTTTTTTCCTTCTTATTTCAATTTTCCTTTCCTTTCTTTTCTTTCCCCTGCCTCCCCTCCCTAGTTCCCCTTCCCCTTTGAACATTTTCTTCCCATATCACAATATCTATCATACCTTTTGGTTCTCATTTACACTTTGTTTCTCACAAAAAAGTATGGAACCCGTTATAAATTTAGCATGCCACCCTAATCTTCTCTGTATTGTTCCAATTTTAGTATATGTGCTGCTAAAATGACCACACAATTATAATACTTCTTGTCTATACAACTCTTTAGGAAATACATGTTCTCTGATTCACTGCTTGCTAACTTTTAATGAGTATAGTTTTTCTGTCTAGTTAGACTCTAAATTCCTTCAGACAAACTACATGTACCTATCTTCCCTGGATGTTTAATTCCTCTTTTACTTGATTTACACAGTTATAACCAATCTAGTTCTAAAATGCATGTAAGGGAGCTTACACAAATGCTTATTATTACAAAACAGAATCACTTACTAGGCTTATGAGAGTCCAGAGATGAAAACTACTTCCAACCCTTTGAATGAGAAGACTAAGTTTTACGTCTAATGATTATAGTTTCAGATAAGATGAAGTAACCATACTCAGTCCAGCATTAAGTTTGGACATAATGAACTGAGAATCTGAAAACAAAACTAAACTAAACTAAACTAAACACCCAAAGCTTATTGGAAAAGAATACCAGAACTTGAAATGCCATTTTGTCCTCCTTATACTTCTCAGACAGGATTCAATGCATCCCAAAGTCTGGAAATTGTGTGCAGACAGAGCCTCTGGAGCAGCCATCTACTTGTGGCCTGAAGGGGAGGAGATAGCTCCTAATACTCAGATAGGAAGGTAGTTCTACTTTTTTCTTATTCCCTCCATTCTCTTATACTCTGGCTCCAGCGACACAAGGGCTCACAGAAGTGTAAAATCTCAGAACAAGTTCATGTCAGTAGAACTGTGGCATCAACAAAATGTCAAAAATTACTGTTGTTTTCCTTTCTTTTTCTGGATCTGGTATATCCACAAGAAGTAGGTCAAAGAGTAGGGTAAATAAGCCCCCGTCTTTATGACTTAAAAAGGGGAGCCCAGGTCAGTGAAAGTATCAAGGAGATTGCAATGTAGAAGTTTAGGGGATGATCCAACAATATTGTTTATGGATTTCTGGACTCACTCTTGAGCTACAACATGTTAGTTTGATCCCAATCAGAACAGCATAAAATAGGGGATTATGAGATAGGCTATCACTCAGGTCTCAAATTGATGAATGGATGATATACATGAGACAAATTTAAACGGCATTGCAACTGCTTTGAAACCAAAACTGACAATGAAACCATAGCCCACACAAGAATGTTTAGAGTGTGTTGCCTAAACCTAGCTATGAAAACTGCTAATATGCTCTATATAGTTTAAACAAAACCCAGGGTTTCATCATGCATGTGTAAAATTACTAGGGCACAAAACAAAATTACTCAATGTATAAAAATCTATGAATTCACAGAATGTCAATCCATAGTTGTCAATGACAAGATATGAAAACCCTCAAAGTAAATAGAAACATAGTCCCATCAAAGAAATAACAAATATAGAAAAACTAAATGAATACTGCATAACAAAATACAAGTGAAATTTAAAAACTCATTGGATGTGCTCAAGAGCAGAATGGGAATAAAAGGAGTCAGTGAACTAAAAGTTGGACCAATAAAAATTAGCTAATATGAATAAAAGTAATGAGAAAAAAAAGAAAGATTGAGGAAAGAAAAACTAAGTATAGCCTCAGTAACTGGTGTGATACCAAAAATTGACATTTCTGTCATCAGGTCCTCTGAGGACGAGGCCCCGATGTGGTGAAAAATATTTGAATAAATAACATCCCAAAAAGTCATAATACAATGAAAAGTACAAATCTACATAGCTAATCAGCTTAGCAAACCCAGATAGATTGATTTTTAAAATACCCATACACACAAAAAGTATTCAAAACAAAAGACAAAGAAATTATCTTTATAGTAGCCAGAGAAGTGACTGCAGATTTTTTGTCAAGCTAGAAAGGCCAGAAGGTAGTTGTATGAATTCAGAAAGTGATGAAAGAAATAGATTCTCAGCCAAGAATTTCTATTGATATAAAATGCTTTGGGAATGGAGGTATTCTCAGATGAAGGAAAACTAAGAGAATTTGCTGTTAGGAGGTCTACTCTAGAATTGTTAAGACTATTTCTTTTTTTAACTAGAGAGATGGAAAATACCATAAGATACCATAAGAAAAACCACACCAGAAATGAATAAATAACAGCAGGCATAATAAATCTAGGTAAATATAATGGACTCTTTCCCTTTTGGAGTTTTGAGTATGTGTGGGTACAATATATAAGCAATGCAACATAAAGGTTTTAGAGTAAAAATATAGGGGTCTATTTGGTAGTAATTTGCGTTCCATTTGAAGTGATGAATCATTGATTCTAAAGCTATAAAAGGCTAAATATGTATATTGTATGCTGAAACACTCTTAAACATCCTCACTAAAGATATAGTCAAAAACATAGATAATTTAAAATGGAATTCAAGTGATATAAACAAGATAAGAGGAAGGAAAGGAAATTTTAAAAATAATAAAAATACCATAAGTAAACATATGAAAAGAATCATACAATGTTAGTTATCTAAAAGTACCATACCAAAAAGCCAGACATTATCAGAGTGGATTAAAAAAATAACTGACTACATCCTGCCTATGAGAAATTTACTTCAACTTCAATAATAAAGATATAGTAAAAAGACAGAAAAAGAAATACCATGCAAACATTAATAAAAAGTCTGGAAGTGATATATCAATATCATACAAAATGGAATTCATAACAAAGAAAATTATTAGGGATAAGAATGTCACATAATTACAGTAGGGCAAATTTAACAAAAATAACATCTAATCAAATGTATGTGTCTTCAACAGTTTCTAAATACATTAAGAAAAGTGACAGAAATAGAAGAACAAATAGACAAATTGAAAGCCATAGTTGAGGACTTCTACACTTTATCTCAGTATCAACAGAACTAATTCACATTTGATCAACCACAGTATAGAAAAACTGAATGGCACCATGAGCTTGATCTCACTGGTACTGCAGATCACTCCACCAAAAAACACAAAGGTTTTAGTTATGTGTATGTACATGAAATGTTTACCAAGATAGATCATAACTAGGTTATAATAAAAATGAATTTCTAGCAACTAAATACATTGGATTCATAGTTGAAATTATCCTCCCAATCTTGAAGCCCCAGTGGGCCTCACTAGTTAACAAATTTTTAAAGAGTAATATATTATGAATCTAGGTAAAATATCTTTAGAAAAGAGAAGAGAATGTTTTACAAAGAATTTTATAAGCTTAGCACTTCTCTGATTCTCTGGCAGTGAATCAGACAGATAGTAAAAGAAAAGAGCACTATATGGGCTGGAGATTTAGCTCAAGTGATACCGCACCTACCTTGGAAGCACAAAGGCCCAAGTTCAGTCCCCAGTACCAAAAAAAAAAAAAAGAAAAGAAAAGAAAAGAAAACTATAAACCAATAATACTCCTGATCTTTAATGCATAATTCTAATCAAAATAGTCAAATTATGCAATATGTAAAAAAGAATATACTAAGCCTAAGTGAGTTATATCATAGAAATACAAGGCTGCAATCCCACTAAAATGCCAGTAGCATTTCTTACTACACAAAAACTGATATTGCCCCATTTGTTGATTCTTGGTTTTCTTATACAATTCATGTTCTGTCCAGAAGGTCCTGGCTTACATCTATAACTTCATACTTATGTATTTTATCTTGCATCAGATCATTTTTAACAGATATTTTAACATGCATCAAAGTAAAGAAGCATAAATACTGAGAAAGGTATATTATATTGGGAAAGACTCAAAATTGTAAAGATGTCAGTTTTTCCAATGGATCTATAAATTTTATAAACTTCCATATAAAATTGCAACAGGATTTTTCTAGATATAAACTATTTGAATTCAAATTTCTATGAAAAGGTATAGAACTAGAAAAGCCAAAATAATATTGAAAGAGAATTAAAATGAGGGAAATATATTGCATTTTCTAAAACTTGTTATGTATCTAGAGGAATCATACAATCTGAAATTAGTGAGGACGCATAATTGAGAATTTTGAAGCAAAATAGAGTCCTGAAATACATCCACATATGACCACCTGACTTTTGGTCAGCTACCCTGAATTATCAACTTGATTGACTTGGGAGCCACCTGGTAGGTTAGGGGGCACACTTCTCACTGGGCTGAATGGGTCATGGATGCATAACTTTGGGCACTATATTTGCTTTCTGGCCCTTTCCTCTTGGGTGCTATTCACCTTCTCTGCTTCCAGGTCTGCCTCTATTAAGCAGCATTGCTTTGCCATGCCCTTCCACCATGATGCTCCTGCCTTGGAGCCAGCTCACCAGGGACTGAATCTCCCGAAACAGTAAGTCAAATTAACCTCCTCTCATTTAAGTTACTGTTGTTAGGTATTTTGTCTAGCAATGGGAAAGTTGACTAAAACAAAAATTGGTACCAGAGAAGTGAGATTGAAACTGTGATTATTCCACATAGTTTAGAAACATTTTGAACTGGTTTGCAAGAAGAATCTGAAAAAGGTTTTGGAGAATAAGGCTGGAGAATGCTTACAAGGTTGACCCAAAGCCTGATAAGTGATTCTCATGAGATATCAGCAGACTGGAATACCAGCTTGTAATCTCAACACTGTGGGAGGCTGAGGCAGGACAAAGGTAAATTCAAAACTAGTCTGGGGAATTTAGTAACTTAGACAGATCTTGTCTCAAAAATTAAGTTTTTTAAAAAGAAGGACTGGGGATATAGCTCACTACAAAGTCACTGAGTTCAATCCTCAGTACCAGAAGAAATAAAACCAAAATGTTCATATAAATTCAGACAGTGAACAGCAGGAGATTTCAGACAAAATTGAAGACTCTACTGAGAAAAAGACTTGAGGTTATACATAACATACTCTCACAAAAATTGCACTTACATTTTCCCCATGTTCAACAACTTGATGGAAGACTGAATTTAAAGGCTGTGAACTAAATGATCTTGCAGAGAAAATTTTAAGGCAGCCCAATGTTCATACTGCAGTGTTCATACTAGGCTGCCTTTAACCTAATCTATAGTGTAAATCATGAGCAAAAAGCAGACCAAAAATATTTGAAAATCTTAAATATTAGTTTGAAAAGAATAGGAGGTGTAGTTGCCAAAGAAATTTTATGCTATTAAAAAGAAACAGTGTGGTTTTAAGCAGGACAAAAAGAAGGAAGCCTTCAGTTTGTAGTAGCTAAATCTTGGAAACAACCAAAATGCCCATGAGCCGGTGACTAGATAAATAAAATGTGAATTTTTAGAAATAAATAGAATACTACTCAGCCATAAGGGATGATAAATTAGAGACATTTATAGCTAAATGAATGCACAGTGAAGTCATACTCTTAAATGAAATAAATAGAACACATATGTGTAAATACCAAATAGTTTTTCTGGTGTGAGAAACTGAAAGTGTAAATGAGGTAAAAAATGTATAATAGATAATGTGAAATAAGAAGAAAAGCTCTAAAGGGGAAGTAGGAAGAGAGTGTGGGAAAAGGAAAGAAGGGAAAGAAAACATGAAAAAGGAAAAAATGTAAACAAAGTTTTTGTAATTAGGAAAGGATTGAAAGGATGGGGAATGGGAAGAGAGCAAAGGAGAGGAAAGGGGGATGGGGAGAAAACAAACCAAAATATATCATGTACAGGTACAAATTCCCAATGATGAATGTGATCACAATATATACCTGAAATGTACCAATAAACTTAATGAATGAAAAAAGGAGAAAGATGCTTTGAGACCTGGAAATCAGCAAGACTCCAGCTATGACAGACAACAGTGTGCAAAAATCTAAACTTTTCATTTGAGGAAAAGGCCCCTAGGTTTGCTCTTCCAGAAGAGCTGTCTAAGGATTTGACTATCTGAGATTCATTTTACCATGCTCACCACCCAAGTACTCACTGTAATTATATTTCAAGGAGGCCTGGCCACTGCTTCAGCTGGTAGAAAACCTTGGTATCATCTACTTTTTGCTGACTTTATGGGAATACAGTGAACAAGAGTTGTGGGGGTGTGGAAGTTTCCTTCCATATTTCCAAGGATGAACTGGGAGGCTAATCAACATGCCTCTAAGTAAAAGAAGTGTAAAGATCTCAGAATGAAGATAAGGGTGCAGTGGAGACACCTGCCAGTGGAAGATACAAGGAATATGAAACATATACAGTGCAGAGTTGAAGGTTGTAAGTGGAACCAGCCTCAAAGAGGCTATAACCATCAAGGCCATAGGAGCGGGGCTGCCTGAGTCTTCTGGATTTCACATGTTACTGAACTTAATCTTTGTTCTGTGTTTTGGTCTTGATTTGGTTAGTTCTTTTCTATTCCACTAATCTTCCTTTGGAAAGAGATTGTTTATCTAGTAATTATGTTATTATTTTTTCACAGAAGTTCACAAACTTAAGTTTGCCTTAAATGTCACAGGAAACTTGGACTTTTTAGCTGGTGGAGACTTCTGTGAAGGAATTATTGTGTTTTGTGGTACTCAAAATAGTTGTGTCAGGAAGATTTATGGCTTTGTGTTTATTTGGAGATTAAATTTGGTTTAAAGAAGGTATCTGGCCACAAGTTTGCAAAGGATGTAATGTAACAGTTACACCAGATTATTAACTTTATTTCTTTGGGTACCTCCCAGGGGATTGGAGGGATTCACTTCAGGGTATGTCTCTGTGAGTGAGAGAGGCATGACTTTGAATGCTATACTAGTCCCTGGCCCCTTCCTTTCTTGTGCTACTTGCTTGCTCTGATTCTTGGTTCTATGAATGAAATAGTTTTCCTCTGTCATGCCCTTCTGCTATAATGTTTCTGGCTTGGAGCCTGCCAACCACAGACTGAATCCTCTGAAACCATAAGCCATAGCCAAATAAATCTCTTCTCCTTTATGTTGCAGATATTAAATGTTTTGTCTAGCAATGAGAATGCTGACAAATATATCACATTCACAGATGATTTAATGAAGGATAATCATTTCAATAAATGATATTGAAATATTAAGTAAATAGAAAAATTAAAACTAAAAAAATCCTTTTAGCAATCCTCACAACCTCATACTTTAATCAAAAATCTATTCAAAATAAATCAATTTAGATATAATATTTTTATATAAAATATTAAAAGAAAGCAGGAAAAAACTTCTAAATTCAATGGTTGTAGAAAAAGTTCTTAGATGCCTTGTCAAAAATATAATCAATAGGGAGGAGGGGGGAGTGGGTAGGGATATGGGTAAAAATGAGAATTAACTTGTGGCATATACTGGTACAAATTTCCCAATGTTATATGTGATTTTGAGATGTATATAAATTGTACCAATAAAGAATTCAATTAAAAAATATAATCAATAAAAATTAAAAAATTAATAAACTGAACCTCATCAAAATAAAAATTTCAGCAAAAAATGGTGTTGTCAGAGTAAAAAGACAAGATACGATTGGTTGAAAATAAATTCATTGGAGCTGGAGGTTTAGCTCAGTGGTTCTAGTGTTGCTTGGCAAGCACAAGGTCCCAAGTTTGATCCCCAGTACCACAAATCACATTGCCAGGCATGGTGGCTCATGCCTCTATCCCAGCACTTGAGGCAGGAGGATTGCTATGAATTTCAGGCTAGCCTAGGCTACATATTGAGTTCAGCGCCAGGCTAAACTACAAAGGTAGACCCTGTCTCAAAGAAACTAAATAAAGAAAAGGAAAAAGAAAATAAATTCAGTGCCACATGTGGTCACTCAGGCCTATAATCTCAGCATTTGGGAGTCAGAGGCAAGAAGATCACTGTGAGTTTGAGGCCAGCCTGGATTACATAGGGAGTTCAAGGCCACCCTGAACTATATAGTGAGGTACTGTCTCAAAAAACAAAAGGAAGGAAGGAAAGAAGGAAGGAAGGAAGGGAGGGAGGGAGGGAGGAAGGAAGGAGGGAGGGAAGGAAGGAAGGGAGGAAGGGAGGAAGGGGAAAGAAAGATAGGAAAAAGAGAAAGAAGGAAAGAGAAAGAAAGAAAGAAAGAAAGAAAGAAAGAAAGAAAGAAAGAAAGAAAGAAAGAAAGAAAGAAAGAAAGAAAGAAAGAAAGAAAGAAAGAAAGAAAGAAAGAAAGA
>PVIC010059366.1:0-10139 GCA_004025085.1 Thryonomys swinderianus | reverse complement strand
AGGCTGGCCCTGAGCTCACTATGGTGCCCAGGCAAGCCGCCGCGAACTCAGCAATCCTCCTGTCCCTGCCTCCCAAGTGCTGGGATTACAGGCGTGAGCCACCACGCCCAGCATTATATGTGGTTACCGGGGATCGAACTCAGGTCCTTGCGCTTGCAAGGCAGGCGCCGGAACCACTGAGCTAACCCTCCGGCCCTGTTGTTTTTTGTTTTGATGATACTAGGAACTGAACAAACTACATTACCGCTTGTGATCTTAGAAAATGTACCATAGCAGACACACCCTGAAGTGACCATAATGATCTATGGGTAGGTAATTCCACTTCCTGGGCCAGACTAGGACCTGTGACTTGCTTCTAGACAATAGAACATGGCACAGGTGATGGGCAGTCACTCCTGCAGTATACATATATACATATATATATATATATATATATATATATGTTTCATAAAGTTTAAATTATAGATCAGGCACAGAAAGAGATTAATAATAATTAAGTAGGGGCCAGAGATTTAGCTCAGTGGTTTGGGTGCCTGCCTAGCAAGTGCAAGGTCCCTGGTTCAATCCCCAGTAACTACACACAACAATACTGGGCCTGGTGACTCACTCACACCAGCAATCAGTACTACATACCACAGTGTCAGGTGTGGTGGCTCACACCTGTCATCCCAGCACTGGAGAGGCAGAGGTAGGAGGATTGCTAAATCCAAGGCTTGCCTAGGTTACATAGTGAGTTCAGGACCAGCCTGAACTACAAAGTGAAACTCTGTCTCAATATAGTAATAATACTCAGGGCCAGCCTGAACTACAAAGCGAGACCCTGTCTCAAAACAACAACAAAATAATAATAATAATAATAAAGTAGAACAATTACAGCAATATACTATAATGAAATTGCCATTATCATTATTCTTATGTTTTAGAGCTCTTATAATGTAAAATAAGGGTTATTTGAACACAAGAATGGGATACTGTGACAATAATGAACAGGCAGGTAGTGCACAGAGCATAGATACCCTGGACAAAGCCATGATTCAAGTCTTAAGCTGTGCACAATAAGATGGTATGAGATTTCATCAGCCTGCTGGGAAGAACACATGAACAAAACTGATTTGTTACTTCTAGAATTTTCCATTGAATATTTTCAGACCATAGCTGAGAGCATATAAAGAGAAACCATGGATAATGGTGACCACTGTTCTGCCAGGAAACTGAAAAGCCTGAAAGTCAAGCTTTTCCTGGTCGAGCCTCTGCTAAGACCCCAACCCTTGGATTCCATAACAGTAGGCATCCCAGTTAAGTCGTGATCAGAGTTTGCCAGAAGTGATAAGATAATGAAGTGTGCCATCTGACGCCGTTCAGGGTAATATACTACATAGCACTGAAGGCTAATACATCACAAATTTTCAGGAAATTCTCTGTGGTTCTGATATTTTTACCTCACATTTTCTATGAGTCTTGCTGTTTGACTATTAACTATCCCATGATGTTACATTCTTCAGGCCAAAAAGCCCAGATACCACTAAACAGAAAATCCACTTAGTCCAGAGCAGAAACCGCTCAGAAAGATTGTCCCAAAACAATTATGGAAATGCAGGAAACAAAAGAGTTTTGGCCAGAGATTAGCTCAGTGGTTGTGGTCTTTGCCTCAGGAGTGCAAAGTCCAGAGTTCAATCCCTAGTACAAAAAAACCCAAACAAAGCAAAACAAATCTGCTTAAGCCTGAGATCACCAGGACTTTAACACCAGCTTTCTACTTCCAAATGACCGTGCAATTGAAATTACTAGAGAAAGCATAAAACAGTGCTCCCTCAAGTGCACTGGGGACAGTACTAGTTCTTGAAGTGTCGAGCAAGGAAAGGGTAGAAAACATTTAATCTTATACCCTTTGTTGGGGATTGCCAGTACATATTGGTATATTAAAGACCTTCACAAAATAAACCTCATTACATTGGTTTCATCAAAAATCTCCCAAATTTAACCTAGAATTACCTCCTTTTTGCACATATTGCCTGAGTATTTTCAAGACGTCCTTGGAATGTACCCTGAAGAACACCAGTAACAGCCATGGATCTGATGTCTAGATGACAGGAGTGGGAGAAGTTGTACAATCTTTAGTGAGAAACAAATATCTCCAAGACCTGTAAAACATGCACCACTCACTGTGTGTGGAATTATGCTTTGTTACTTCTTCAAAAGGCCAAATAATGGGCTAGAGATTTAGCTCAGTGGTTCCAGAGCTTTCCTAGCAAGAGCAAGGTCCCCAGTTTGATCCCCCATAACCACATACAACAATACTTGGCATGGTGACTCAGCTCACCAGTAATCAGTGCCACATCCCATAGTGCCGCGTTTGGTGGCTCCCACCTGTCATCCCAGCACTCTGGAGGCAGAGGCAGGAGGATTGCTGAGTCCGAGGTTTGCCTGGGCTACATAGTGAGCTCAGAGCCAGCCTAAACTACAAAGTGAGACCCTGTCTCAGAAAAAAAAAAAAAATCAGTATCAGACTACTCAGTGTTACAATAACAAATGGATTCTACATAAGGTAGACTCTACAAAGAACTAATTCTGTGATTATTTTTGAACAAAGAGTTTACAATATGCCAGACATCATTCTAAGTACTTTATAGACATTAAAACCTCTATAGTTCATATATTTACCTTGTCTTATAGATTTTAAAGAAAAACTAGAGGACATATGTAATTTCCTCATGGGTATATGGCTGGAAAGAGGGAAAACTGAGGTGTACACCTGGCCAGTGCAGGCAGAAAATGTTAGTCCTGTAACTTGTAGGAGGCTCCCTCTGCAGGGCCTCTGTCTACCATAAATGTTCAGATGTTACAGCTATAGAAAGTGCCAACTGCCAGGGAGTGTGGAAGAATAAAGTGAAAAAACTCAAAATGTATGTACTACATACATACATGCATCTATACCTATATATAAGCATTTAAATATCCTCATACAGCCAAGACATTAACTTTTTGCCTTTTATTTACATTTCTAAATTTATCTTCAATGAACAGACATAAAATACTTAAATTTTGTATTCGATACACATTTTAAAACAGTATGTGTCATTATGAGTCATTAATTTTACTAAACACATAAATCACTCATTCAGCACTAAGCAATGTCCACATTGGTCATATTTGTTCATAATATTAGAGAAGAAACAATGTATCTGTTGCTGCTCCATTATAGTCATGACAGAAAATAAAAGGAAACTAAGAAATTAGTAACTGAAATGAAAAGGAAACAATCTATTTTCATCAGATTTCTCACAGGCAGACATTGGCCCCATTTTAACATGTAACTTTCGACCCCTTCTGTGTGTATCCGTATAGCAGATAATAAAAGCAAAACTTCGCCAGGCGTGGTGGCTCATGCCTGTCATCCCAGCACTCGGGAGGCAGAGACAGGAGGATTGCTGAGTTCGAGGCTTGCCTGGGCTACATAGTGAGCTCAGAGCCAGCCTGAACTACAAAGCGAGACCCTGTCTCAAAAAAAAAAAAAAAAAAAAGCAAAACTTCAATACTTTTGTAACTCTGAAGAATATTTTGTTTTGAACATCTTTCTGTTTCAGTACTAAGAAAAAAAATAAAAACCCTTAAAATTAAAAAGAATCATGTGCTTTTACCCTCTAAATTGTCCAGCCCGGGATAGCCACTCCCCTTCAGCATCTGAAATGGTTCGCTCAGTTGGGATGTGCTCTCAACACACTGGGCCCCACGGCCACCCTGCACCTTGGGAGCCAGGTATGACCGGCAGGTCCAAAGTCAGGAAATGGGCTTATCTCAGTATACTGTTATAAAACCCTGGGGTTTGGGGATTTGGTACCAAAAAAAAGATATATAAATCTCATGAATGATTTTTATACTGACTACACAATGAGATGATCCTTTTTTTTTTTTTTTTTTAAAGACAGGGTCTCACTTTGTAGTTCAGGCTGGCCCTGAGCTCACTATGTAGCTCAGGCAAGACTTGAACTCAGCAATCCTCCTGCCTCTGCCTCCTAAGTGTTGGGATTATAGGCTTGAGCTACCAAGCCCGGCAAGATGATCCTATTTTTATATATTGGATTATATAGCATATTACTAAAATTATGAAAATGAACTGCACCCTGTTTCTTGATACTTTACTTACTGTAGCCACTAGACTATGGTAAGTGACCTCTATGGCTCACAGCCTCACTCTGCTGGGCAGCCTGCTGCTTTCTGTGTGGATGTGCGTCTTTCACACCTTCGCTGCACCTTCAGTCGCAGCTCTTCCTTTCATCCTCTTCAGCAGTAAAAGGTGAACTGGGAACAGTGATCCTGTTTCCTACTTTGGATCTGCCAGTGTTACCTGGAGCCTGAGGAGCTGGCTGTGTGTGGCTAGCCTATGACTCCTGCCCCGAAAACTCCCACCAGGCCTCGGGAACTTCCTGAAAGCTTCTGTGCTGAGTCCTAACCACAGGCTAGACACCCCCTCCAACCCCCCAGCTCTGTGTCTCTACCAGGCCACACAGGGGATGTCACTGCCTGGTCTGGCGACTCTCAGCTCAGGAACAGAGGCCGAGGTTGTGTCAAAGTTGGGGAGGTCTGGAGCTCATCCCCCGCTCCGCAGGGCATTATCAGGATTTATACTTCCTGTGATTCACACTATTTCCTATCCACACCCAACCAACTTCCTACAGCTGCCAGTGAATCACCTCCCTGCAATGTGTCCTCATTACCCAGGAGCCAGAGGCAAAGCCCCACATTTGCCGTGAGGCCGGCTCCCCAGTGCACTTGTTCTGACTAACATCCCTGCCCCTCACACAGAATGCCAGTGAGCCCTTCACACAGAGAGCTGCAATGCTCACACGGGGGGGTCCCGGTTTGGGGTCAGGGGCAGCTTTTCTGTAGCTTCCCCCATGAATCAGAAAAAAACCTAAACACAACATGATGCATTTCAAAATTTAAACAGATGAAAACACTGCCCTTTATTTCTTTTTCTAAAAGGATACAAGATATTCTTACTTTATGAAAAAAAAGATCATAATAAATAGCATGTACATGTCTATTTAATATCCTTCCTTGAAAGATTCATGTGGAGAAAAGATAGGAAAAAACAAATTGAAGTAGAAAGAAAGAGAGAAATTGTAACTTGTTTTGTTTTGTTTTTGAGACAGGGTCTCGCTTTGTAGTTCAGGCTGGCTCTGAGCTCACTATGTAGCCTAGGCAAGCCTCGAACTCAGCAATCCTCCTGTCTCTGCCTCCTGAGTCCTGGGATTACAGGCGTGAGCCACCACACCCGGCACTGCGGTATGCAGTATTGATTGTTGGTCGGGGTGAGTCTCCACGCCCAGCATTGTATGTGGTTATCGGGATCAAACTCAGGACCTTGCGCTTGCGAGGCAGGCACCAGAACCACTGAGCTAACCCTCCGGCCCAAGAAATTGTTAATTTTTAAATTATACTTTTAAGGAAACTGCAGCTTCAATACACAATCCAAATTACTCAGGATTACAATTCCTTTTCACACCTAAGCTGTTTTTCCTTCCAGCTTTCTCCTTCCTAAAGTCTTAAAGAGTCTTAAAGATAAAATAAATTGATAAATTAGGCCAGTACTTTTCTTCCTGAAGTATTACTTCACAGATTCCACAGACTTCCACCCTCCAGGAACCAGCGCTATTCATTGGGAGCCATATCTGTCAACTTTAAATGAATGTGAATGATTTGCACCCTAATCTAGCCCACTAAGGGATAACCGGACAGATACTACAAGCACCAAGCTCAGTGGTAGCAAACTTTGCCACACGCAGTGCAGCAGGCTTCTTGTTATCAGTGAAAGCTCTAAAAGGTCTTCTACTGACTCAGGAGAACAAGGCTTAGGTCCCCATTTGAAACACGAGTTCGTGTTCTCTAAAAATTGAAGAATAAATTTTAGGAACGACAGAGGTTTGAGTAGGAAAATTTTATTGAGAAAGAAAGCTTCTGAGTAAGAGAGGCAGAAGGTGGAACCTGGAAAGGTGGGTAACCCAGAGTTGCTTTTTCCAGGGGAATTTTATGAACCAAAATCACGATGCAGGGTGAGTTCAAAATAGGGGGCTGCCAATAAGATACAAGAAAGTGGACAGACTGCAACTGATCAGTGAGTGCAGTGAGGACCTCCAATAAGATTGAAAAGAAATGGGCAAATCACAGCTAACCAATGGGTACACAAGTACAGTTGTTTCAGCAACTTTGAATAGGGTCCAATGAGGAATCAAGTTGTGGAGGGTGTTTCTCGTCAGAAGACTCCTCTAGGTGATCAAAATCCTGGCCCTTTAACCAGGGAATTAGCAATTTCTGCATACCTAGGGAGAGGGTGGATCTGCATCTTGACCCTCCATCCTGGAAGAATGAGACCTGTTGGTCACTGCTATCTGGGAGTGTAGTTTTTCATTGGTGTTGACCTTCGGAAGGATCATCTTTCTTGCAAGGCTTTCAAGGTCTGGCCCTATCTATCTGCCTACCATATGTCTAGCTAGCTTTCCCACCTATAATACTAGCACTTGTTGTCTGCGGCAATCACCGCGGAACAAGGTTCAGAGGACTGGGCACGGAGAGTGAAGCGCTGAGTCACCATGGAGGCTCCGGAGAGGTTCTGGAGAAAACTTCCACCTTTATTGAGGTTACACACACTTATATAGGGAATAGACACAGGGTGTGGTTACAAGTATACACAGACAGTGTGGTTATGCCTGACTGGCTGATCTAATATGGTTAGCTCTGATAGGTTGGATAGTATATTTTAGCTAATATGGTTAGCTCTTGGTCCAGCAAAGGAGTCATAACCAAGGGGGAATAGGAGTCACCCCACCAGCTATAGGTAAGTTTACCCATGGGAGAGAGTGTTCTCAATCTCCATCTTCCTTAGGAGTTCTCATAGCATGCTATGAGATGTACATGCAGCACACTTGACCCAGCTAGGCTTGAACTTCCCGTTCAACCATTGTCTTACATCACTGTTTTGAGGGCACCTCCAAGACCACACAAACACCCCCAATCCTAGAACACAACGTAGCCTCACCCTTGGGAAGCCTGCACCCCTTTCTCAGTGAACACATCCTTGATTCTGCAAATACTGCCTGTGCCTCTCACAGATGTTTCCTGAGACAAGAGTTGGTGAACTTCATCTGTAGGGGAGAGAGGGAGGCAATGTCCCCATCTCTTCCTTGGGAGGGCCTCCGTGGACCCTGTCTGGTTACAGTGTTAGATCCCAAATACAGTAAGTGCCACAAATGGTCTATGTTGACATTAAGCTTCCATAACCTTAGACCACGGGTTGCTTTCAGTTTTCTTTAACAAAGACAAACCATTGGAATTCCTTTCCAGCATCAAATCTTCACACAAGGTGCCCTTCCCGCCCTCCTACCTTATTCTCACACAGTGCCAGGTACTTAAGAGCTCTCAGGAAATGCACACAGATTTGTACAATAGTAACAACTACTAATGCTGTAAAGCCCAACTGATAGGTTGACTCTCCCCAGTTCTACAGAAAAGGGATCTCCCGGAAAAGGGAAGTTTAGCCTCTTGAAGTAATTCACAACTTTTATTTGTAACTTTTGAATATCATTAAATATTCCATGCCAGAAATTGTTTGTAAAGAATAAAATACATACTTATACTAAATGGACTGTAAAATGTCTTGAAACATTTCAGTTTATATTTTGAACTCTGAGGAAGAACTGAGTATTTATTTGGGTCTGATGTACCATCCTATTGTGTGAGTAGAATGCAGCTGGGAGGGGAATCACCTGGATACAGCAGTGGTACAGGAGGTGAAATAGGACCTCTGAATGATATAATAAATTCTCAACCTGTTAAATATCTGATATGCCAAGTTCGTGTTCTCTAAAATCTAAGGATGAATAGAGGTTAAAAGTAGGAAATATTTATTGAGAAGAGAGCTCTGGAGAGGCAGGAAGGTTCTGAATGGTTAGCTGAGGAGAAGTTTTGTGGGGTAAAATTACATGGGTACAACATGGCTTAAAGCTGTGAAAAACCATTAAGGTTGTAAGAATAGTCATTTAGGTAATAGTGATCCAGTGGGGAGCAAGTCATGTAATAAGTGGGCATGGAAAGAACAAAGACTTTTTCTAGGAAACAATGGGTCCAGAGGAGATCTTGGTCACCCACCAGGTGACTGATGTCTTTCTAGATGTCATTAGACTAGGTGTTGCCACTTATCTCGTCCTTTGGGGAAGTTGCAGGCCTGGTCATTTTGTCTTGAGGCCTGATCCCCAACAGAGCATCTCCAGTCGTAGTTGTAACGTGTTTCTGTCTTTTGTGTTGACTCTGTGGAGGGCTCAGTCCTACCTGACGGCCTACAGTATTTCTACCTAACTTAGCTGTATATAATAACCTTGTGCAGGAAAGAAGCACACAAGGAAAGATAGGTGTTAACCAGGATGCGTCACTAAAACATGATAGGTTTGAGGCAAGGGGTGAGGGGTGGTCAGTGGATTTGAATTCAGAAAACACCTAGACAAAGTTGAGGAAGTGGAAGGTTGGGCTTGTCAAAGAGAGATTAAGATGAGCAGGATTTGTATTTGCATATTATTCTTTCAATTGGAGACTCAGAACACTGGGCCATTTTAAGGTTTTGGTTTTTAAATCTGGATGCCTTAAAAAGTCTGCCTTGATATATAGGCTGGGGCTACCAGCAGTCAGTGTAATGACCAGAGACCAGGTCTCTTGAGGAGAGAAGTCCCACGGGCTCAGAAGCAGAATGGAGCAACCAAGAGAGCTTTTCCCCAAGAAGACCCTTGAGCAGACCTTTGTTAGGCAGGACACAGTAACCCCGCGATGCTGCCAGCAGGGACAGCCGCAGGTTCCCAGAGCTCCCTTTCTGTGAGGAGAGAACTCACTTTTATTCCTCTTCCCTTCAGAGCTCACTTTTATTCCTCTTCCCGGCTGCTCTTTCATGATCTAGTCTACATATGAGACTTCAGTAAAAGATGTCATTTCAAAAAGATGTTTTTCTCTTCCTGAATTTTTTTAAAGCTGAAAATATATGGAAATAGCATCATCACTCAACTGCAAGTGAAGAAACTGAGGGCCTGAAGGAGGACATGGCTGAGTCAGACTGAGCCACCTCAGACTGAGCCAGAATTTACCAACCGAAGGCTTTGTTCCTGAGGGAAAATTCTTGCACTCCGTAACAGACCCTTTGTTCTGGCCAAGGCACATTCAAGTTAAAGGGAAGGAAGGAGCTCAGTTGCTCTTTGGCCTGATCTTGTACCTCTTGTCTTTCTTTTTAAATCTTATAATGAAGAATCCTAAAATAGTTTAATGTATATACATGTACTCCTCCAATCATTTCAGATTGTGTTGTTTTTTCCACATGGTATTTTATTTATTATTCTAAAGACTGTACTACATCATTTCATAGATATCAAAATTTTTATCTCTAAACAATAAGGACCTTCAAAATGTAATCTCATTGTTATTACCTTAGTAATAAAATTAACACTAGTTTTTACTATCACCAAATAGCTAGTTAAAGTTTTCCAAAGTTCCTATTAGAGTAACATTTTATAAAATGTGAATCAGTACCTAAACAGAAAATACATTTTAAGATTGATTAAATTCAAAGGGAAAACAAGGAGTAGGGGTAAGTAAAGAAGAGAAAGAAAAAATTGATTGTAAAAAAATAAAAGGAAACAGCTGGGCATGGTGGCTCACGCCTGTAATCCCAACACTCAGGAGGCAGAGGCAGGAGGATTGCTGAGTTTGAGGCTTGCCTGGGCTGCATAGTGAGCTCAGGGCCAGCCTGAACTACAAAGCGAGACCCTGTCTCAAAAAAAAAAAAGGAAACAAAACCTATGTATTTAGGGGCCATGGGTTGGATAGAAGTATGTCATGTACTGGTACAAATTCTCAATGTTGATTATGATCATAATGTGTATATAAAATGTACCAATAAAACCAATTTTTTTTTTTTTTTTTGCTTTTTGGAGACAGGGTCTCGCTTTGTAGTTCAGGCTGGCCCTGAGCTCACTATGGTGCCCAGGCAAGCCGCCGCGAACTCAGCAATCCTCCTGTCTCTGCTTCCCGAGTGCTGGGATTACAGACGTGAGCCACCACACCCAGCATTATATGTGGTAACCGGGGATCGAACTCAGGTCCTT
>PVIC010059365.1:0-10136 GCA_004025085.1 Thryonomys swinderianus | reverse complement strand
AAAAAAAAAAAAAAAAATCTATTAAGTGTAGGGCCGGAGGGTTAGCTCAGTGGTTCCGGCGCCTGCCTTGCAAGCGCGGGGGCCTGAGTTCAATCCCGATAACCACATACAATGCTGGGCGTGGAGACTCGCGCCCACCAGCAATCAATACCACATACCACAGTGCCAGGTGTGGTGGCTCACGCCTGTAATCCCAGCACTTGGGAGGCAGAGACAGGAGGATTGCTGAGTTCGAGGCTTGCCTAGGCTACATAGTGAGCTCAGGGCCAGCCTGAACTGCAAAGCGAGACCCTGTCTCAAAAAAAAAAATCTGTAAGTGTAAAAGACACTGCCATGAATCCCCCTCAGAACTTTCCCCCCTACTTCCAATACACTTGTCCCATTATTCCTGCTACTTTCTGAAGCAGTTCTGGAAATGCTCTTTCTTGATGTCTACCTCACTGTTTTAACATCAATTCAAGGGGGGCTGGAGATTTAGCTCAGTGGTTCCAGAGTCTGCCTAGCAAATAAAAGGCCCAGAGTTTGGGGCGGAGGGTTAGCTCAGTGGTTCTGGTGCCTGCCTCGCAAGTGCAAGGTCCTGAGTTCGATCCCTGGTAAACCACATACAATGCTGGGTGTGGAGACTCATGCCCACCAACAATCAACACCACATACCACAATGCCGGATGTGGTGGCTCACGCCTGTAATCCCAGCACTCGGGAGGCAGAGACAGGAGGATTGCTGAGTTCGCAGCGGCTTGCCCGGGCACCATAGTGAGCTCCGGGCCAGCCTGAACTACAAAGTGAGACCCTGTCTCAAAAAAAAAAAAAAAAAAAGAAGATGGGAGGTGGAAGCTACCCAGTCAATATAATTCCCATCTTTCTGCAAGAACTACTCTGGTGGCCTCAGATCCATGGGACCAGAGCCAGTTTCTATTGCACAACAAAGGCCACCACCACTAAGGGAGACCACTAAGATGGTGACCTGGCCCAAACTGGCCCCATTAGAAACCTCCCTGTGCACAAGGACCTGGGAGGGCAAGAGCTCTGACGGTGGCCAGCACGGAAGCTTGGTGTGGAGCCTCTTGACTGGAATGGAGGTCAAGAACAAAGCAGACTGGAAGCCAAGAGAAACACAGGCCCAAAGGTCCATGCAGCTCCCTGCTGCCCCACTCATACACACATTTGAATCAGATCTAATGGTCCTCTGCTGGCTTCCCTGGGAATACACTTTAGTAAGGATTTCTCTCCTTCTTCGTCCATCTCTCTGCCCCTTCTTCCTCCACACTCACATTTCACCCACTTGGAAAAGCTAAACCCTTCATCAACCCTGCACTCTCTTCCTGTCTCTCCAGTCCTAGGTGGGTAACCTGAGCACATGCATACACGGCTCTCACTAGGACTCCAGTTTCTCCTCTGTAAGGTAGGAATACTAAAAATGTCATATACTTTGAATGAGTTTTCAACATGTCATACCTAGAACCCGGCACACAGAAAGCACTTGACAAATATCACTATGGCTCCTGAACTGTTTTCTCAAAATACCACCTCTTATCATCTCCCCTCACTGGTACCCCATAACTTGGCATCAGTATGAACCACTCAAATGAAATTAATCAGGTGACCAACGACCCCTCTCCTGTCTCTGGTTCTTAAGACCCAATGATATGGACCCTGCTTCTTTGAAAGCTGAGCTTCCCTTTGTGTTCCAAACACACTCCCTGGTTTCTTCCCTTCCCTGATCATGGCTTTTCCTTGCTCTGTGGACTCTTTTGCCCACCTGTATTTTATAGGACTTTCAGACCTTTCTCTCTCATGTGCTCGTCAGGATGGTCCCAAACTCACTATGTAGCCCAAACAAGCCTGGAACACACAGCAATCCTTCTGCCTCTGCCTCCAGAGTTCTGAGATGACAGGCGTGAGCCACCATGCTCAGCAAGACTGAGTTCTTAGCCCATGCACTTGGCATGGCTTGGCACTTACTTACCCCTTAAGCTCTGGCCATCCAACTACCCTCAGCTCTCAACCCACTTTCTTCCAGGTCTTCCACCCTGCTGGCTCTGCCTTTTGGGCATTTGACCCTGATATCTTTCTTTCTAACCTGCCTTGTCTAGATTTCAGCTCAGCTATGTTCAGTGGGGTGGTGTCACCAGGCTTGCAGATGCACAAGTTCTGAAACCTGTGCTCCTCTGTCATGAGACTTAACAGTTTACAACCACAGATCTTTTTCTTTTGAGACAGAGTGTTGCTTTGTAGTTAA
Organism: Thryonomys swinderianus; assembly: GCA_004025085.1. Lineage (NCBI taxonomy): Eukaryota > Metazoa > Chordata > Mammalia > Rodentia > Thryonomyidae > Thryonomys > Thryonomys swinderianus. The sequence goes on along the minus strand of PVIC010059365.1, from coordinate 7,897 downwards.
GTCTGGCTCTGAGCTCACTATGTAACCCAGGCAAACCTCGAACTCAGCAATCCTCCTGCCTCTGCTTCCTGAGTACTGGGATTACAGATGTGAGCCACCATGCCTGCACTGTGGTATGTGGCACTGATTGCTGGTGGGTGTTTGAGTCACCCCTGGCATTGTTGTATATGGTTACTGGGCACTGAACTCAGGACCTTGCACTTGCCAGGAAGATGCTGGAACTATTCAGCTAAATCCCTGGTCCACAGATCTTCTTATGTATGTACTACTCAACTGACCTGTCTCTCTACATGGACTGTAAGCTTTACAGGACTAAGAAGAGTGTCTGCGGAACACTCTGTCACGTCCCCTGCACATACCACCAGTCCTAAGTACTGAGTATCTACTGCCTGGACAAACAGTTCCCAAAGCAGGCTAAGTTATATGCATTGGATATGTACAATGATATGTAAAAATCCACAAAAGAAAGCAAATTCTGAGATGTTAGTATTTGCCCATTTAATCACCTATGAGTTCCTCACTGAAGGAATGAACTTAAGAAAAATGAGGAGGGCCAGAGGGTTAGCTCAGAGGTTCCGGTGCCTGCCTCGCAAGCACAAGGTCCTAAGTTCGATCCCTGATAACCACATACAATGCTAGGTGTGGAGACTCATGCCCACCAGCAATCAAAACCACATACCACAGTGCCAGGCGTAGTAGCTCATGCCTGTACTCCCAGCATTCGGGACACAGAGACAGGCGGATTGCTGCATTTCAGGCTTGCCTGGGCTACATAGTGAGCTCAGAGCCAGCCTGAAGTACAAAGCGAAACCCTGTCTCAAGAAAAAAAAAATAAAAAAGAAAAATGAGGAGCTGGGCATGGATGGTGGCTCATGCTTGTAACTCCAGCACTCAGGAGGCAGAGGCATGAGGATTGCTGAGTTTGAGGCTTGCCTGGGCTGCAGTGAGCTCAGGGTCAGCCTGAAATATAAAGCAAGAGACTGTCTCAAAAAAAAAAAAAAAAAAAAGCAGAGTAATTTATTAAATTAGAAACTTTTCTACTTTTTCTACTTTTCCTGTTTTACGTTAGTAGCAGCCAAACACTTTAATTTAGCTCCGTAAATCGCTATGGCAGAACAGTTTAAGTGTTAGGCCATTACAACCCCAAGGAGGGAAAGTACAAGAGAACATAATTTACACTGTATTCTTCAAATCACAAATCTGACCATGTCACTCCTCTAAGGGTTTTCTACCCCTCTCGATATAAAAACCAATATAGTCACACACATTTATGCAAAATTAATATATGTAGGTTCTGCGGTTCTAGACAGACACACACACACAGTGACTGACCCACCAGTTCTGCACCACCTACCTGTAGGCCTGGCTGGAGACTTCTGCTCAGGGAGAGGCGTGATGGGGGAGCCCACCGCCCTCTCTGGCTCAGGCTCCTCAATGGGACCTGTGAGGGACTCCGAGACTTCCCTGGGGGATGGTGAAGCTGAGGGAATGACAGTGGGCTGCTCCTCTTCCTCTTCCGAGGAAGACTCTGATGATGAAGAGGATGAGGAAGAGGAAGATGAGGAAGACGAGGTGCTGTTCTCAGAGTCCGATGTGCTGCTGTTCTCACCATCTGAGTCAGCATACAGAGAACATTTGGAGGATGAACCGCTTTCCTCGTCCTCCCCTGGAAATGCAGAAGGGCTGTCAGGCAGCAGGGGACCCCACCTGGCCAGGCTGGGGCTTCATTTCTGACTCACGACACTCAACGTCTGGCTCTATGCCAGGGCACATGAGTGTGACTTGTCAAGCAGACATCTCTTCACAGACTGACAAACGTCAGTCCAATGGCTAGAGATTCTGGAGAAACCAGACTTGGATTCTGCCTGATGAGCATGTCAAGGAGATACTGAAATTGAGGACAACAAGGAACCATCTCAGCATGCAACTGTAGGGCATCAGGCACCAACCAGCACCATCAACGGCAAAAAGAGACTCGAGACCAGTGAGCAATGTGCTCTCACTATCAAAACTTTGCCCAAAGTGGAGCTTATTTTGTTTTGCTTTTTGTTTTTTTTTGTTTTTTTTTTTTTTGCTTTTTGAGACAGGGTCTCACTTTGAAGTTCAGGATGGCCCTGAGCTCACTATGGTGCCCAGGCAAGCCGCCGCAAACTCAGCAATCCTCCTGTCCCTGCCTCCTGAGTTCTGGGATTACAGGCGTGAGCCACCACATCCGGCATTGTGGTATGCGGTGTTGACTGTTGGTGGGCGTGAGTCTCCACGCCCAGCATTACATGTGGTTACCGGGAATCAAACTCAGGACCTTGCGCTTGCGAGACAGGCACCGGAACCACTGAGCTAACCCTCCGGCCCAATGCTTTTTGGTATTTTGAGAGAGGGTCTCACTTTGTGATTCAGGCTGGCCTTGAGCTCACTATAGAGCCCAGGCAAGCCTCGAACTCACAATCCTCCTGCCTCTGCCTCTCAAATGCTGGGATTATGGGCGTGAGCCACCATGTCCTGCCAGCGGCTGTGGTACGTGGTGCTGGCAATCAAACTCAGGATGCTGCACTTGTGAGGCAGATGGCAGAACCACTGAGCTAAATCTCTGACACCTATTTTGTTTGTTTTTTTGAGACATGGTCTCACTATGTAGCCCAGGATGGCCTCAAACTTGCAGCGATCCTCCTGCCTCAACCTCCAGAATGCTGGTATTAGAGGTATGTGCCATGCTTGGCTTTCCCAAACCAGATTTTAAAGGCAGTCTGGATGATGAACTCTGTAAGAAAGGGTTCTAGGATGAAATAAGCTTCAAAACGTAACATGGTCTACCCACTTAGGCAATTAGTAACATATGAGAAAGTCCCTAAGAAATCTGAGAGCTCTATAATCTTTGAGCAACGTAATTAGGAAAATTAGAATACAAAGTAATAGTTGGGGAGGGAGCTGGAGGACAGTGAGATGGTGCTGGACAGCAAGCAGAGGCTCACTTACAAAGGCCCACAGTCTCTGGCTATAGGAGAGGAGGGAGTCAGGAGGAGATAGTGTGTAGAGAAGGTGTGGAGTTTAGGGAAGACAATTCCATTGGCAGTTTAGAAGACAGAAAGGAATAGAGGGAGAAAAATGGAAATAGAGAAAAAAAATCAGTCAACATTGCTCCAAGGAGCTAAGTGAGAAAGGCAAGATACCAAAAGGACAGAAGACGACAAATTTAAGAAGCCATCAGAAAGTAAAACTGACAGAAAGTGGTGACTGCCAAGCCAGGGAGGGTCTGCACCTTGACCCTCAGCACAACACCGAACCTCTAGCCTGGTAAATTCCAGGTGCCACTCACTGGCCCTCTCAGAAACACTTTTTTTTTTTTTTGTTTGAGACAGTGTCTCGATTTGTAGTTCAGGCTGGCTCTGAGCTCACTATGTAGTCCAGGCAAGCCTCGAACTCAGCAATCCTCCTGTCTCTGCCTCCTGAGTGCTGGGATTACAGGCGTGAGCCACCACACCCAGCACAGAAACACTTCTTGAACCACCATATAGAAGACACTATTTTTCCCCAGGTCCACTGTCACTCTCTCCCTCATTCCTCTATTTTTTTCTTTTTTTGAGACAGGATCTTGCTTTGTAGTTCAGGCTGGCCCTGGGCTCACTATGTAGCCTAGGCATGCCTGGAACTCAGCAATCCTCCTGCCTCTGCCTCCTGAGTGGTGGGATAACAGGTTTGAGTTACCATGCCCAGCACTGTGATATGTGGTACTGATTGCTGGTGGGTGTGAGTCACCACAACCAGTATTGTTTTATGTGGTTACCGGGGATGGAACTAGGAACCTTGCACTTGCTAGCCAGGTACTAGAACCACTGAGCTAAATCCCTGGACCCAGCCCTCTATTTTTTTCTTCTTGAAAACAGTCTCTACTGAAGTGATAGTATTTGTTCACTTGTTTGTTAAGCCTCAGCCTCTCTCCAAGCTCTCAAAAGCAGGAATCACATCTGTCTTGGTCACTGCAGTGTCTTAAGTATATAACATGGCATCTGCCACAAAGAAAGGGGTTCAGTATGTATTTCTGAATGAATGGATAAAAAAGAAACCAAGCTATGTATCCAATACCTGACAGAATGTGGGGACTCAAAAGGTGTTCAACTGGGCAGGAGAGCATCTGTTATAAGAGCTGTGAAGAAGGGTAGAGTAAGTACACAGTTGGGTTGCTGGGCCTTAAAGGAAGAGGGCACTATTCAGCGGTGGAAGGTGTGAGCTGACTGTCTCAGGGGACAGAACACAGACTCCTTATCTCTAGGGCTTAGGAAAATAAACAGATTTTGCTAGAGCATCCTCAGGAAAAGAGGTGGCCAGGAGAGCACATTTTGAGTACCGGGCTTAACATATGCACAGAGCCAATGGCTCAAAGGATATGGCTAAACAGTTGCTACTGCAGAGCGCCAAGGTGGAAAGGAAGTTCTGCAGCAAGGCTCTGTGGGCTTAGGAAAGGGCAGCCAGGTACCTCACTCCCTTCCTCCCCAGGCCAGAATGCCATTCAGCTCTGCTCACCATCTGAGGCTTCTGTCTCCTTCTTAGTGCTATCCACAGATTCCTCTTGCTCTTCATCTTCTTCATCTTCCTCCTCTTCCTCCTCCTCATCCTTATAGAAAGAATAATCAAGGATTAATGAGAAAGCAATGGCTTGTTTTCCCTGAGGCTAACTGCCTGGGTTTCAGGGGAAAGAGAAGACGGTCATGAACAAGCATTTGGGAAACATGCTTCTAGCAGGGACTGGACATCCTAGCCCTTACCTTGTCAGAGGAAGACTCCTGGGATGCCTCTTCCCCTTCACTGTCCAGAGCAAAGGACTTATGGTGCTTGCCCTGGGTCTTTCCCCGCTCTTCATCTCGTTTGGGGGGCTTGGTTCCCGGACGTCCTGGCTCTCCAACCTCCTTGTCTCGTTCAGGATCTGGGCCAAATGATAGAGGTTAGGAAAATAAAAGATAAATTACTGCTCCCCACCATGTGGCAAGGAGCTCTGCACACATGACTGCTGACCTTGACGGGTCTATGTTTAGTCAAGAAGCTGAAGCTCAGAGAAGAAACACAAACATCTCCCAGTCACCTAACGTTCTACTGTTCTTAATACATCCTACCCATTTCATCTTTTGTCCTTTTCTGAGTTAGGTGGAGGAAGGAGCCTTCCTGTTACGCCTGCCTCAAGAAAACAGTACTAGGGAAACAAGACTCCAAAGAAATAGATTTACTCAGTAAGGAAGGTTCTCAGCCATGGGAGCTTTTAGCCAATACCTGACATGACAGGGTGAGAAGACTGTAGAACATAAGCATTACATGTTAGACTTGGCCAGACAATCTATTTAACCTTAGAAGTTCTGTGATCCCAATGTGGAAGTTATTACTCTTTTTTTTTTTTTTTTTTTGGAGACAGGGTCTCGCTTTGTAGTTCAGGCTGACCCTGAGCTCACTATGTAGCCCAGGCAAGCCTGGAACTCAGCAATCCTCTTGCCTCTACCTCCTGAGTGAGTGCTGGGATTACAGGCATGAGCCACCACGCCTGGCACTGTAGTAATGTGGTATTGATTGCTGGTGAGCGTGAGTCAACACGCCCAGCATTGTATGTGGTTACCAGGGATCAAACTCAGGACCTTGCGCTTGCAAGGCAGGCGCTAGAACCACTGAGCTATATCTCCGGCCCTGAAAGTTATTACTTTTGTAGGTGGTTTAAGACACAGGGGAAACAGCCAGGCATGGTGGTTCACGTCTATAATTCCAGCACTCAGGAGGCAGAGACAGGAGGATTGCTGAGTTCGAGGCTTGCCTGGGCCACATAGTGAGCTCAGGGCCAGCCTGAACTACAAAGCAAGACCCTGTCTCAAAAAAAAAAAAAAAAAAAAAAAAAAGATGGGCCGGAGATTTAGCTCAGTGGTTCCAGCGCCTGCCTTGGAAGCACAAGGTCCTGAGTTCGATCCCGGTAACCACATAAAATGCTGGGCGTGGTGACTCAGGCCCACCAGCAATCAATACCACATACCACAGTGCCGGGCATGGTGGCTCACGTCTGTAGTCCCAGCACTCGGGAGGCAGAGACAGGAGGATAGCTGAGTTTGCAGTGGCTCACCTGGGCTACATAGTGAGCTCAGAGCCAGCCTGAACTACAAAGCGAGACCCTGTCTCAAAAAAAAAAAAAAAAAAAAAAAAAGGATACAGGGAAACAAGTCAGTGTACTACAGTAATAACTACAACCACAATCCAGTGAGAACCCTGCAGGGTACTTTTGACACCTCTCAGAAGTGCTTGCTACGTAGTTCAGATTGGCCTAGAACTCACTATGTACCCTAGGCTGGCCTCAAACTAAGAAAATCCTCCTGCCTCAGCATCCCAAGTGGTGAGATTACAGGTGAGCACCAGCAAACTTTCTCTTAACCTTCTGCCAAGAGTTCTACACAACTCTTTGACCTGAAGACACTCTGATTCCTTTGTGGAAGCTTCTCATCATTCTATCAGAATCTACAGAGCCCACCCCTTTCCCCTTCTGTCTGATCTCCTACTCACCATCTTCATCTTCCTCAGCTGGAGTGGAGGGCCGGGGCCTCTTTTCCTCACTGGCCTCGGAAATTTCTGATGGTTCTTTCCGTTTTACCTGAGGCACAGGCACCAGATGAAGCCCACTTAGACCACAAACCCTCCCAATCCCAAAACACCTGTAGCCCAAGGGTGACAGGCCCTCACACCAATTTCCTCACCCTACTCAGCAGGACCACACCTCTGTTTACCTTGAAAGAAGGCAGTCGCAGGGCCCCTCGCAGCCCTGACCCAAAGGTGAAGGCCTCAATGCCTGCAGCACCCCCACTCTTGGCCCAGTCTACCAGGGACAGCATGCCAGGTTCTTTTAGCTTTGTCTTCTCTTTGTCCTCCTCCTTTGCTTGCTGTTTGGCTGCATTCTGGAATGGCTGCAAGCAGCAGGGGACTGAAATCACAGGTGCTCCTTCCTGCCTGAGAACCGCTTCAAAGCCCCAGGGCCACAGAAACACATTCACTTGCTCTCTCTCCTGACATTACTTGTTATAAGATGCTTAACAGGCATTTTTCTCAAAAGTCTGCTTATTTAGCCTATAAACCTTGGCATATAACTATTTTTCCAATGTACAAATGGCATCAAAGTCACTCCAATGCTCTGACCTATGGGAATGTGCTGCTGTGTCCCCCAATTCCTTCCAAACTGATGTGTCCTACTGAGCGCCTCAGCTTCTCCTCCACTTGCCTTGACCTCATCCCTCCACCTTGTACTATGCGAAGTCTGAGATCCACTTTATCCCAAAATCCCTCATCTCAGGCACTGGCTCTCACCTTGGCCTTCTCTTCCTTACTTTCCCACCACTGGTCAAAGGCCCCAAAGGCCACATTTTCCACCATCTTGCGATTGAGGTCTCGCTGCATGATGCTCTTCATCTCTTGGACGAGAGTGGCCAGCACACGCCCCACAGTGCCTGCTGACGGCAGGCCTTTGCCTTCTGCCAGCTCGGCTTCCTCCCTAGGAGGCAGCCGGGCCTCTTCTCCTGAGACTGAGGAAGAGGGCAGGGGTTCGGCTGCCATGGGCAAAGGTAGATGATAGGCATCCCGGGAGTATGCCCCCCGGCCTTCTTGCCCTTGTGTGTACAGAGCATAGGGCAAACCATAGGCTGCCTCTTGTGGAGGTGGGAAAGGGAGAAAGGCTTCCCCAAAAGCCCCACCAGGGGGACCAGCCGAAGCAGCAGTCAATCCCTTGCCCTGCCGCAGCTGGTGGAGCCGAGTTAACATCTGGGTCTGCATCTGGAAGGACATGGGCATCCCTCCCCACTGAGCCCCAAGTCGATCCATAAGTTCCAAGGAGTTCACAAAGTCATAGATATGGGGGGGTGGGGGAGGGGGTGGGGGATACTCAGTGGGT
>PVIC010059364.1:0-10138 GCA_004025085.1 Thryonomys swinderianus | reverse complement strand
AGAGAGAGAGAGAGAGAGAGAGAGAGAGAGAGAGAGAGAGAGAGAGAAGAGAAATAGGCAGAGACAGAAAGAAACAGAGACAGAGAGAGATGGAGAGGTAGATACTAGGGATTGAACTGAATGCAGGGGACTCACACTTAGCTAAATCCTCAGATCTTCTTAAATTTTTTATCTTGAGACAGGATTTTGCTGCTAACTTGTTAAGTTATCCAGACTACATTGAAACTTTCAATCCTTCTATTTCAGCCTGCTATAAGACTGGAATTCTAGGTATGTGCCACAATGCCATGCTAGTAGCAATTTCCTTTTCATATATTAAATCAACTTTCTCTACCTAATTACTGAAAGTTAAAAATTTTTCATATAGATCACTTGCTTAGAAGTTAATTATAATTCAATCATTTCTTGTATCAGACACGAATAACAAATTTCTTGTTTAGTAAGAGTTGGTGGCTGAAGAAAAGAAACATGAATTCTTTTGGGAGTTAAAATGGTATTTTACTATGAAACAAATACTATAATGTATTTAGTTGCCTTCATTATTAGTATGTGAATAATATGTACCTTCTCAGTTATCAGGGAATCTTAATATACTACTAAGATTTCTATGATGATACATGAAATCCTTCTAGCATGAGAAATGTATACATTCACTCTGTCATCATCCACTTTTCCCACATGATGTAGCAAATCCACTCTTGGGAGAGGAGCCTGGCTTCCTCAGAACTCACTAAAGGGTTACACAGCATGACCTCACCTCTTAGCTAATGCCAAATTGCTTACAAATTATCCTGGGGGAAGTGATCTCATTTTACTTAGAAGGATAAAAAAATGTTCTGAGGGAAACATTTACTGTCCTAAATCATAACATAAATTTAGCTTCTTACATTGCATATTTGATAAAATATAAAGAAAATAAATAAGATTTTAAAAGTGTATATCTGGCATAGTAATGGACTTAGATTTCTAACTGTGATGATGTGTGTAAACTGCACAGCCAGGATTCAAACCAGGACTTGGCTGTTGCAAGGACACAGACTCTTTCTACACATTCCATAGACTGCTTAGTAAGTACCATACAGAGTATAAAGTTATGATTCATTTCTAGGAAGGAAATAAAAATCCATGAACTCAGAAGCTCTTGTTTAGATGGACAAAGAACACAAATAACAGGATAAAAATGATTGCTGAGAGCTGAAATAACAGGTGTTCCTCAGTATCCTTGGGCAATTGGTTCTAAAACCCAATTGGGACCAAGTTCTCAGGATGCTCAAGTCCCTTATATAAAATTATAGAATATTTGTACATAACCTGTGCATATCTCCTATATACTTAAGATCATCTCTAGATTACTTATGATATCTAATACAATGTAAATGCTACGATGTCTAGGGAATGACAAAAAGTTTATGTATGTTCAGTATAGATGCATTTTTTCCTAATATTATTGATGATAGTTGGTTGAATCCACAAATGCAGAGGACTGATGTAGTATACTTACTCTAGTGAGTAGTAAGGAAAGTAGGAACAATGATTATGGTGTTTCTGATGCTAGGGGGTAATTTACTTCTAAAAGTTAACCATTCAGTGTAAAACATTAAGTCATTCTCTACATCTCTACTTGCCTATAGAAGATGAAGCCACTCCAATATGATTTCTGGGAAGACAACTACATCTCTGTCAGACATTTGAAAATACTGGGATTATATTTACTGCCTAGCAGTAAAGACAAAGTCTTAAAAGCAGTAGAACTCACATTTCCAGATAAAGTAAGTGAAACATCTGTTTCACAGTAATGTGTAGAAGATTTCAGCTAAAATGCTGAATTACTGAACTTGCTCTTATTGCTGGGCCTGGTAAAGTCAATCTTTTAATATTTGAAATATAATTAATATAATTGAGGTTAAAAATAGGGAACCTAGGAATTAACATTAAATATTGAATAAAGCAAGTTCAGTTGTAGCATATGGACAAATAAAACCATCTTTTCCTTTTCTTTGGCATGAGACACACAACCAAGAAGACAGACTAACATGCTTCTCACAAATCAGAAAAGACATGCTGCTTACTTACTACTTGGGAAGAATCTCTTCCCTTTTCCAACTGAAGTTCTAAGACTGATTTTAAACTTTCATTTATTTTCCTTATTGTATAAAATAAATGGAGGATTTTGGATGTCTTTTAATTTACTGAACACCAACTGTGTTCAGAATACTGCATTAGACCTTAATTGTACAAAGTAGTGGAAGTGTCAAAAAGCTTAACCATGTTCCCTTATATTCACAAGAAGCTCAGCAAGGCAGATGTCAGAGCATGTGTGGCTCATATCAAATAACCCTACCATACTTTACCACATTACAGAAGTTCTGCAGGCAGCATTTAAGGGCAACAGTAAAGCATGGAGAAAATAACTTACATCATATAGATTTCACATTTACCAAGACTTGTCACAGACATTTTTTCACCTGATCATCACAGCAACCATGTGACATGTATATATTTTAACTGATTTATAAATGAGCCAGTGTGTCATCATTAGAATTAGGTTCAGGGAATTTGCCAAGAGACCAACATTTCCAGACAATACATCTGTGTTTATTAAATGTGCATAACAATAATACTTAAGACTCTAAAAAATTCCCACATATTTTTAAAAGATCCAAACACCAGTGTTTCTTATCTCTGGGGCAGAAATTCAACCTATTATTTAATATTATTACCAGAACAACTAATGTTACTCATGAAAATAAAGACTGCTTCATAACATTAGAAGGGTAATGATGCAACAGATTGTGTTAAATTAGTTTTCAAAGGAAAACAGCATTGTAGCAGATAAAATGCAGTTTTTTTTAAAGAGAGGAGGCAAGGTCTTTTTTTCACAATGACTAAAGCCAATCTGAATTAGGTACAATATTCTTTGAATGTTTTATTTCCACAATCTAATGAACTGTTTGCTCATCAGAGTACACTGTTAAGTCTTTGACCAATGCAAATAGGGCCGATGTAGGCTTTAAATTTCATTTTTAGTAATAATATGACCAAATAACATTCAAAGTGGCTGAGCACTTGATTCTACTGAGTCTAATCACAGGGCTAAGCATTACACCTTCTGCTATCTTGCAATTCATATCGCTTTATGTCTACTAGTCTTTTCTAATACACATTTTAATTATAGTTTGCTAATATATCCTAAAACAAGTTTACTTTTTCTAGACATTAAAAAGTATAACATTGTAATAAAAGCAAATGGCATTAGTTTTTGCTAGGTCCAGGTTATGGGGAAAGACAAAAAGAACATCATAGTAGATAAATCAGTCTCTCAGTTGTTTGTTTATAACTTAGAAGGGATGATAGTAAATGACACATTTTCTTGGGAAATGCTGGGTACAAAGAAACACATAATAGTAAGGCTGAACCCTGAACTGTTAAATGAAAACAGAAAACTAAGCAAGTGTGAAGGGGAAGGGAAGGCAGTAGAAGGCAGAGACTAGGCTTGACAGTAAAACAGCACGGGTGCATAGAGTGAAGGATACGGAAGATAAGGCAAGGGCGGTTACTCAGAACCCAGTCAGTGTTTGGCTTTGCTAACCATGTTAGAGGGCAGGTTTACCTTGAGGGCAAAGCACCAGTTTTCTAGATTTTTTTGTTGTAAAAAATGGTCTGGAGAGGAGCGGGGAGGCCTGGCTGTGGGGAGACCAGCGAGGAGGCTGATGCAGTTAGTCTCCGGTGACTAACGCCGGTGACTGCAGTCGGGGAGGAAGGGGCATGCGCAGACCTGGCCGGCGTGCAGCAGGTCGCCCAGGCCAGGGCTAACTGCTGAAGGAGTAGGACAGGTGAGGGGGGCTGAGAAGCTCAGCAAGAAGCTCTTGCTGCCACTTACTGGGGCAACGATGAGGGGACTCAAGCAAGTCACTCCGAACGAGAGAGGCGGGCGTGAAAAAGGCCTGAGGGAACTGCAGAGCGGCTCCCTGCAGTGACTGACCAAGAGTACCAGAGGGGGGGGGGTCTTCAAGAAGGAATGCAGTCAGTGCTGTCTGGAAGAAGTGAAAGGACAGTCATTCAGAGAAAAGTCCAGGTCCTGGCACTGAGGAGGCAGCAGAGATCAGTAGGATGCACATCTCCAAGGACCACAGCCCCCGACAGCAGCCGGCCAGGCTGCAGCCCCGGGGCGGAGGTTTCCGAAGCTGCTCCTCGCTCCTCCCAGCTGATTCACCCCTCGCCCAGAGATTCGGGTCTCAATGTCCACCCCATTTCCCGTCGCCTCCGGTACCCCGGTCCCAGCTCTGAGATACGACCCCGAGGCCCCGCGCCTAGCTCGGTGTCCGCGAGCCTCCCTCCCAGGCCCAGGCCCAGGCCCCGTTCTTGGGCCAGGCCTCTTGCTCGCCGCCCTCACCGTGCGCCCCGACGCCCTCAGCACAGCAAAACAAAGGCTGCGTCTCCTGGACAGTCTCCGGTTCTCCTCCTGGCTCCTCCGTCTCCTCGCAACAGCTGCAAACCGGAGCAGGCAGCGGTCTCGGGAGCACGAAGGGAGCGGGCCCCGAGCTGCGGCGCAGGGCCGAGCGGGGAGGGGGGCACTCACCACACGGCTCCCACAACCTCCACCGCAAGACCCACTCTGCTCAGCGCCAGCTCAGCTCTGCAGCCCAGGCAGTCGCGAGAGGAGTGTGACTAGGCGTGACTAGGCCCGCCCCGGCCCGCCTCCTAGAGCGCCCCTGTCCGCCCCTCCCCCCGCGGGGGTACCCCTTCCGGTCCTTGGGACCCCGCGCTCGCCTCGGCTTTGACACGTGTCTACAGCAGGACCCCTCCCAGCGCGCAGCAGAAGGCGGCGGCCAGCTAGACTCTGCGTTGAGCCCGCCCTCCAGCCGTGTCGGCCCCGGCCCGGCCCAGCCCCGCCCACCCTGCCCCTGCTCTCCCCGCCCACTCCACCCCTGCTCGCCCCGCCCCAACACCGCCCCGCCTCCGTCCCGTGTAGTCCCACCCCTGCGCTGACGCTATCCTGGCGCCCTTTGAGTTTGAACTCTAATCCAGTCCTACGCGGAGGAACCGCGGACTTCCGCCGCGACTCGGACGGACTGAGGTAAATTGAACTTCCCACCCTGGGACTCTGGTCCTTGGGGCAGTGAAGAGACAAGACTGGGCTCCAGCAGGGAGGGGTGCAGGCCGAGACTCGCTGGTAATCTGTTTCCCCTCAAACGACCACAGGCCTTACCGTACTCGCCTCAGGCTTCTCAGACGCCCCTGCCCCAATCGTTTCAGGTCTATTCGGGGTTTTAGACTCATTTTAGGCCCTGATGCAGTCTGTGAAGCGCTCTTTGCTTAGAAAACTAGACCAACACACGTGAGCACAAAATTCTGCACCGGGTTTCAAGAGTTTATGATATTCTGACAACAGGTTAGGGCCCCCACTATGAAACCAGTTTGCTCCCTATGTTTATACCTGAATGAGTATAAACCAGGCAGTCATTTATAATCCAGGGACTGTATTATGTGTTATATACAAATACATGCACATACACACATGCAGATATATATGGCTATCATTTGTTGAGTGCTTATTTTGTACTTTTATTTTCATATTATTATTATTTTTTGAGACAGGGTCTCGCTTTGTAGTTTGGGCTGGCCCTGAGCTCACTATGTAGCCCAGGCAAGCTTCAAACTCAGCAATCCTCCTGTCTCTGCCTCCCGAGTGCTGGGATTACCAGGCGTGAGCTACCACGCCCGGCATATTATTATTATTTTGAGACAGGGTCTCGCTTTGTAGTTCAGGCTGGCCCTCAGCAGACTATGTAGCCCAGGCAAGCCTGGAACTCAGCAGTCCTCCTGTCTGTGCCAGTGCTGGGATTACAGGCGTGAGCCACCACACCTGGCATTGTATGTGGTTACCGGGATTGAACTCAGGACCTTGTGCTTGCAAGGCAGGCGCCGGAACCACTGAGCTAAATCTCTGGCCCCATAATATTATTTTCTTGTTACAACAAATTATCCAGATGAAAATTGTAGTTTTCACCTGAGCTTAAAGAAGTTAAACAGTTTGCTCTTGGTAACAGGAGAACCACATTCATTAAAAATCCAGAAATAGAATTTATGCCTTTCTTTGTTCTCCCAAAATGGGTGAAGTTGATAGTCCTTTCTCTGCTGCAATAACACTGAAGAGTATAACCTTCTCAATTCTAATAGTTTGAGGATGCAATAATTTGTTAGGAGGGGGTCAGAATAGTTGCCCCATTGTGATCCCCAGAACCCTTTCTGTACTAAATTTTCTTACCACATGAGCTTCGGTAGCAGCAGTTTTTTTTTTTTCACCCCGTAAGTTAAACTGATTTACTTAGTCTAGAGAAGACTTACAGTTTGAAGCAACATCTGTCTGAGCCGCATAATTTCTCTTTTCAGAGATCTGGCAGAACTTGATCTAGATGAGCACTTAAGTGGAAGAATTCAGGAAAGAACAAATCAAAATCTTCTAAGTGAGAGAAACATGAGCAATAGAGCTTCTAGAGGGGGAGTGGGAGTGGTAATTGTAATTCATTTAGAGAGAAAGTTGAATAAGAAGGTAGGTATGTGATTTATGGCCAGATTCTGTAGGGGAGTTTAGCCTTAATGTTGAGGTAAACTCTTGTGTGAATTTAGTGATGTTATGAGTTGTTATTACTATGTATATAAAAAGGATGACAATGCTGTAAGATTGATGAATCTGGTAGAATCAGGCTGCCTGGATGAAAGATCCCATGTGGAGGATGGAAAGGAATAGCTGGAAAACATTCTTTGACCATAGTTTTTTTTAAATCTTTTACAGTCAGTCTTATAGAAATAGAGGTGTTAAGTTAACTTTTGGTCAAGCTAGTCAAGGCAAAGTGCCTGAAATGGGGTAGTCAGTTATGTTTAATTTCTGAACATGTTATTCATTCAGGAAATAAACTTACATAATGTATTTCTGTAAGTAAATTTTTTTTTTTTTTTTTTTGAGACAGGGTCTCACTTTGTAGTTCAGGCTGGCTCTGAGCTCACTGTGTAGCCCAGGCAAGCCTCGAACTCAGCAATCCTCCTGTCTCTGCCTCCCAAGTGCTGGGATTACAGGCGTGAGCCACCACGCCTGGCTCTGTAAGTAAATTTTACTCACACCCTTTAGAATGAATACTTACGCAGTGAGAGAAAGTATGCATAAATTACCAGAGGCCAGAAAGGGAATAATAATAGGAAAACTTTGTCAAATACCTTAACATTACTAAGTAGTAGAACTAGAAGATTGGCAGAAAACACAAACCATTAGTGCATTTAATCTTAGGGTAGAAGGAAAAGTTGGAATTGGGTAACAGAGGTTGTTAGTGGATAGAAGAGAAAGAGAGAAAGAGAGAGAAAAGGAAAGAAAAAATGAGACCCGACTGGGGAGGGGTGAGAACGTTGGGAGACTGGTCTGGGAAGAACCATGACAAGGCCAGTTTCAGGTTCCTGAAAGCCAGTGAATATGAAGCACATACACTAGTTCACCTACCTGCTTTGAGGACTAGGCCATCAAGAAGTGTAGTGAACATCTAGGAAGTGGAGGCTACTTAGATCTGAGTCATCTCTCCACTTCTATCCTGAGTTCCCTTCCCTCATTACTCTGAAGGACTAACCCAGCCTTGTTTCTAGCTCAATCATCTTCAGTTGTAAAATTTGTATTATGCATAGTTAAACATTCTGGGGTTGGGGATTTAGCTCAGTGGTTCTGGCGTCTGCCTGGCAAGTGCAGAGTCCCAAGTTAGATCTACGGTACTATATTCCACAGTGCCGGGCGTGGTGGCTCACGCCTGTAATCCCAGCACTTGGGAGGCAGAGGCAGGAGGATTGCTTTGAGTCCAAGAATTGCCTGGGCTACATAGTGAGATCAGGGGCAGACTGAACTACAAATCGAGACCCGGTCTCCAGAACAAACAAACAAAACCAAGAAAAACATTCTGGTACAGCCTTAAGAAATAAATGGTAGGACTCTTTAGGCTTACTCTTTTAAAATGCAACCAATATTTTTCCTCTGGAACTTGAAAGCTTTACTCCAAATAATTATAATTTCTGGGTGAAAAGGAGCTTTGATATAAAAGGACAACAATATTCTTTCTCTACCAGGAATTAAGAGTATTTCTAATGTGGTAACATATTTTCCTTGAAGGGAAGGATGAGGAATATATAGTCCCAAACTAAAATGCTAGATGCTTCTTGTTCTGTATTTCTTTAGCTTTTGTCATTTTACCCTCCTGTTCAAATTAACCAAGCCCAACGCTCCAGTTGTCTTCTAATCCTCATACCAACTATTAAAATTTTCAAGCTGTGCAAAGAACTCAGGGGCATGATATTGTATATGCAGACTTCTTTTTTTCCTTCCGTTCATATTCATGATTTCCTTGACCCAATGAATCCTCAGCTGATTTTTCATTGTGACTCTAAAACTTTTATGTATGACTTGCTCTCCTGGATATTCCAAGATATTTATAAAATCAGAAAAAAAATTTCCTAAGGCTTAGTGTCACTAAGTAAATATTCACATGGTCATTCCTAATCATTTATTTGTTAGGTACAATGGTCCAGGTAAGACTGCGTTCTGTTTTTTGAGTAATCTTAGTGGACTTTGTTGAAAGTTAATATATTTCAGAGCATAAATTTGCTTTCTGAATTAGGTTTATCTGAGTATAGTAGAATTTTATCTGCACATGAAGCAGATTAAACTGAACATGCAAACTCGACTGAGTCATAAGGAGCTGTGACACTGTATTGACAGGTTAAGACAGTTTTGTTTTTTTAATTGTCCTAATGTTTTTTGATTGAACATTTGGTTCAATCCCAAGAGTGCTAGGGATTGATCTCCGGACTTTCCCCTTGTGAGGCAGAAGCTGAGCCACTGAACTACATCCCCAACCCCAAATTACCCTATTTCTGCAATTCAGTGAAATAAAACTCCTTTCTTTAGGATATTCATTATATTCTTGTTTATTGGTTTATATTTTTCAAGTGGATTAGGTATAACTCAGGGAATCTTTCTTAGATCTTTTGTGGTTGATGTTAAATACAAAATTCTAATATCCTCCCCTTTTTTTCCTAAAAGGTCATGATATTCCTACCCTTAATCTTTTA
The DNA here is from genome assembly GCA_004025085.1 of Thryonomys swinderianus. NCBI lineage: Eukaryota > Metazoa > Chordata > Mammalia > Rodentia > Thryonomyidae > Thryonomys > Thryonomys swinderianus. The sequence goes on along the minus strand of PVIC010059364.1, from coordinate 1,033 downwards.
GGCTAATTCTCTTTTTCTTTTCAGTGAAAATATCATTTACCATTGACTTTAAGTTGCTGCAAAGTTTTCTGCTAAAGTTCAAGACAAAGGCATTGCCGTAGGTAGGAATTTACACTCAAATGCTTTAGTATACATTATTGTTTATAAACTAATGTATTTTTCTACATGGGTAAATATGGCATAGATGATATTAATGAATAGAGAACTGTATTTATTTCTTTGTGTAGAAATAGATAAACTTACTGGCTTAAAAAAAAACAGATTTATTTTTCTTACAGTTCTTTGGGGTGACTGGGAAGTTCTATAGGTCTGGCTTGGACTCACTTAGGCTAACTCATGCATTGAGTTCACATGAAGAATGGGTCCAGAGTGACCTAGCCCTAAATCAGATGTCTACAGCTGGTTCTGCCTGTTGGTTGTGATGCCTTGGTTTTGGAACATATGGCTTTTCATACTCTAGGAGATTAAGGTTCTAGCATGGCACTGTCAGGCCAAAACTCCAGGATAGTCAAATTGTATCTACTAAACTTCTGCTTATTTTACTTTGTCCATGTAATATTGGCCCAAGCAGATCATGTAATAACCCCAAAGTTGGTATGGAGTTGAGCTTAGATGGCAAAAAAATTTTTATAATGACACTTAAGTGAAGTTATGCTTAGAGGGGAATTACCTTCTCTACCAAAAGTTGTGTTTAGAGAGAAGAGAAATGGACAACAGAAATAGAGGGGAAAAACCAGGTGTGGTGTTGCATACCAATATGCTAGCCACTTGAGAAGCTAAGTTGGTAGGATTGCAAGTTTAAGGCCAGCCTGCCAACTCAGTGAGACCTTGACTCAAAATTTTAAAAAGGGATGGAGGTATATAGTTCAGTGAGAGTTCTAGCCTACTTCTTTGAGGCCCTGGATTCAGTGGGTAGCACGTTAAACAAACAAAAAAACAAGAAGAAAGAAAGACAAGAGAGGGCTGGAGATTTGGCTCAGTGGTTCCGGCACCTGCCTCGCAAGAGCAATGGTCCTGAGTTCGATCCCTGGTA
>PVIC010059363.1:0-10138 GCA_004025085.1 Thryonomys swinderianus | reverse complement strand
CTGCGGCTGACAAAGGCCTTCAGAACCAGCAGCTGGCCTGCTTCTGCCGCCGCGTGAATGGGGCATTTAGAGACATCTGCGTGGAGGGCTTCAGAGCACCACGCTCGACAGGGGTGAACGCCAACCCCTCGTAGGGCCGCGTGCCCTGCCTCAGGGCCCATTCGGTGAGCTCAGTGTAGCCGTAGAAGGCAGCGATGTACAGGGCTACTCTCTTCTGATACCTGAATGAGCGGACAAGGGTGTGAGGGGAGGGGTGAGCAAGTCAGCAAGCAGACCAGAGGAATCACGTGAGATACTCACAAAACGTTCTAGCTAAGTGGTTCGTTTCTTCCGGACCTTTACCTTTCAGACGTTTGTAGAAGAGGCTGCTAATCACATACAGATTACATCGCCCAGGTCCTGTTTATCCACATTAATTTTACTCTGCACATGTAAATAATTCTAACCAGTTTCCTTGGAGGAGCTGGGATTCTTGTAAAAATCAAGCGCTCAGGGAAACCATCAAGCTTTCTATTACACAGGAAATTACGGGAAAGAATCCCACACGTTTTAGAAAGTGGAGAGTTTGATATGCTTGTTTTATCTTCTCCCATAGTCCTTACTTTCCGGCTCCTCAGTGTGTTGAATTTATTTCTGATCTAAACCACTACCTCCTATGTCACCCCTACTAGTGCTGCAGTCTATGGACTGGCCCCTACTCCTCTTAGCTCCTTAGAGGCTTTTGACCCTCCCCCCACAGTGACTTTTTATTACACAAGTCAGAGGGTGCCTGTCCTCTTTTAACCTTCCAATAGCCTCCCACTGTAATTCAGTTCACTCTCCTTAGCTTGGCCTTCGAAGACCCTCATCATCCAGCCCCTGCTCCATTCTCTCCCACTTCTCTTTTTTCCCTCTTTCGTTGTCCTGCTACCACATTGGCCTTCCTCTGTCCTTCCCACATCTTGTGATGCATAAGTTGGTTGACTGGTAAAGGCTGGTTGGAAAATGACTTAGGGAGGTAAGCTCCCATAGGGTCCCACCAACTGTTGTCCAGGGCACACTTGTAAGGTGGAGGAAGGTGGTGTAACATCAACCAACACCTACTGTATTTAGCTGTGTGGTTGTATTTTCCTGTTTGGGAAAATGTACTTCCGGGAGCATGTCATTCTCTGGGGCCCTGTAGCCCATTATAATTAATTTGAATCACAAATTAATAATCTAGTTTTTACTACCCACATGAATTTCTTTTGAAATTCATTAGTGCTAGTCAGCATTTCTGAGTTTGCTCAATCAGGGATGAAGAGCCCTCTCCTGAGCTTTCTGGACAGGTAGTCGCCTTTCTCCTAGGGGTGCTCTTGGGCCACTTCTTTCCCGCAGACATGACAGTTTGATTTTTAAGTGTCTCAAGCTTCACATGTCCATGATTGAATTCATCTTCTCTGCCACACCCTATGCTTTTCTGGGGTTCACTTCCTAGTCTATAGATCTTCCATGATCTTTCCACCCCTCTTCTAATCTCTTACCTACCCTGGCCCAGTCTACCTCCCGAACACATCTTTTCACAGTCTGTCCTCTTAGCCCCACCTCTGCCCTGGACCTCGCTCAGGCGGTCACCATCTCTTGTGTGTCTCCTTGTCTGTCCACTTCCCTTCCTCACTTGGAGCTTGTTCTTTTTTTTTTTTTTTTTTTGAGACAGGGTCTTGCTTTGTAGTTCAGGCTGGCCCTGAGCTCACTATGGTACCCAGGCAAGCCGCCGCGAACTCAGCAATCCTCCTGTCTCTGCCTCCCGAGTGCTGGGATTACAGGCGTGAGCCACCACGTCCGGCATTGTGGTATGTGGCATTGATTGTTGGTGGGCATGTCTCCACGCCCAGCATTCTATGTGGTTACCGGGGATCGAACTCAGGACTTTGTGCTTGCGAGGCAGGCGCCGGAACCACTGAGCTAACCCTCCAGCCCTGGAGCTTGTTCTTAAATGCAGCTGCCATCTTGGCCCCTCCCTCACTCCAGTGTCTCTTCAGTGCTTGAAAGACAAAAGCCAACTCCTTTGATACTCTGATATTCCTGCACTGTCCTGCACACTCTGGTCTCTACAGCCATCTTTCTGCCTCTGATCACTAACTTTCTCTCATTCTACAACTTACCAGATGGAATGCCTTTTGGCCCCGGAATCTACATTCTCTTAACTCTGGGCCTTTTTATATGCCTTTTTAGAACATTGCTTTTTCTTCTCTCTAACAGTCCACCTCAGTACCAGTTCTTCAGGTCTCAATTTAAATTTGCCTTTCTTGGTGGTAACAGCAACAAAGTCTAACTCTATATTCTTCTGTGTTCCTTATTATTATCAATACAAAAATACTGAAACCATTCTATAAGGTAGATTCTATTATTATAATTTCTATTTTATAACAGAAGAGATGAAAGTACAAGGTGGTCATTGCCCGACTTCCTATAGCTAAACAGGGAGAGAGAAGGATTCATACCTATGCAGCTGGGGTTGAAGTTCCTTCTCCCAAACATTTTGCGTATTTGCTTGTCTTGTTTTGTTTTCCTCACTGGACTGTGAACTTGCTGAGGAAAGGAATAATTGTCTTGTTTACCGCTATGTTCCTAGGATTTTGTACAATACATAGTAAGTGCTCAATGAATATTTGTTGATTGGGTGGGGGAGAAAGAGATGCCTTTCAGTCTGGCCATGTACATTCTTTGAGCTCTTCAATTTTATTGAAGGATTAAATCAAGTGTACATGATTAAGCACATGAAGACTAGAGTTAAGTTGCCAGGATCCAATATCCTGTTCTGCTCTTTATGACTAGCTGTATATCCTTTTCATCCATGAGTGAGATAAATATAAAAGGAGGCAGTAAATGTAATACCATATTTCTCATAAAGATTACTAAAAGCAATAAGGCAATACAAGTCCTTTAGGTTCAGTATATTAAAAAGAGAATTGTCACTATACCTAGATAGAGACTGGTATAAATTTTTTGATTATTTCATAGGGTTTTGGAAGATTTCTTCCATTTTGTTATTTCTTGGGCCCCTTAGAGCTCCTGGTGGCATCTGGGCCTTTGTAAATCTTGATCAAATTACCCTCTAGGGCGCACTGTTCCAAAATACCATTGAGTTAAAAAACCTAATAGTCAACATTTAGGAAGCTGCTGGTTGAATGGTACATTAAAATGCTTGCCCGCCTCTCTGAACTACCTTCTTCCACCGTCACATGTGTGGCACCTCATGTAAGGCACAGGTGTGAAGGCCTATATGAAGTACAGTTTAAAAAATTACTTGTGGGGCTGGAGATTTAGCTCAGTGGTTCTGGCACCTGCCTAGCAAGCGCAAGGGCCCTGGTTTGATCCCGGTAACCACATACAACAATACCAGGTGTGGTGACTCACGCCCACCAGCAATCAGTACCACATACCACAGTGCTGGGCACAGTGGCTCACGCCTGTAATCTCAGCACTCACGGGGCAGAGGCAGTAGGATTGCTGAGTTTGAGACTTGCCTGGGCTACATAGTGAGCTCAGGGCCAGCCTGAACTACAAAGCAAGACTACCTCAAACAAAAGAAAAATAACAACAAAAAAGCAATTCCTTGTGAACTTACAAAGAGGTGGCCAGTGTTTGCAGGGCCATCAATTGGGAAGTGTTTTTTAAAGAACATCTGAGAGGAGTGGCAGGGTGCTTGTTCTGACAGGGATTGAAAGCGTTGACAATCTAATATGCCAGACCAACTGGAGGAAAGACTACCTCAACTACAATCCATCAGCAAAGGGCCACTGGCCTGCTGGCATTCCTGCTGTCTTGCTCCAGCAAATATCTCAATAGTGTCTATTTGTTCATACAGAGTGGACCTGGCATGAAGCAGCATCCCAGGTGTAGAGCAAATGGCAGGGTCAAAGTCTGAGGGAAGTTTAGTAAGAGGTCACTTAAGTTAATTCATCATTTACTTTGTCTCCTGTACTTGAGTACTGGTCCTTCTTTCGATAAGTATCTTTGGACTTTAAGCTTTTGCCCAAGGAGACAGCCCATCAGAAATTCCTTCCATCCATCCTAGACGTCCAAACGAAGCATTGCACCTGTGGACCAAGGAGGCAGTTTATGGTTTGAATCTTACCACTGTGGTTTACTGATCCATAAAACCTCTAAGGATAGTTTCTCCTATCCTTGGAGTAAGAATGGAGGGCTGCTCTTTTTAGTTTAGGGGTTTGCTGGTTTAGAAAAGTCACTTAAGTTCTGTGACTTCCAATTTCTCCTCTCTTCAGTGAGTGGATAGAACGCTGCGATGTCTTTTGGAGCTATTTTGATTTTTTTTTTTTTTTGAGACAGGGTCTCACTTTGTAGTTCAGGCTGGCCCTGAGCTCACTATGGAGCCCAGGCAAGCCTTGAACTCAGCAATCCTCCTGTTTCTGCCTCCTGAGTGCTGGGATTACAAGTGTGAGCCACCACACCCAGTTTTGGAGCTATTTTGACAGTCCTGTGAGCATTCAGTGCTGATATGAATGTTAACATGTAAACTTAAATCACTATATAGGAAAAAAAAAATGAACAAAGTGTCAGGGAAATGGTCTTGGATCCTTGGCTCATGAGCAAGCTCTGATGGAGGTGTGTGAGGCTTACCAGCAAATCTACTTGTTCCATCCTTCAGAGAAGAGAAGCTATGCTGTTTTCTGAACATGAAAGTAATTCACGGCTGCTCCTTGAAATTTACTACCAGCCCCTCAAAGACCTACCGTTGCCTGGTTTCTGTGACGCTTCCCTAGTCCTCCAGGTAGGTGTTTTCTAGGAATCTTTCCTCAGCCTTCTGATCCTCTCACTCTCCGCATTCCTTCCTGAGGGAACCCACACTCCTTATCTTGCCAGCCCAACTCTTCTATTTCCTTCCACTCTGCCTTGTGCACTCTGTTCTGGTCACCTTGGCCTGTCACCTGTCCTCCAAGCATACCAAGTCCACCCCTACCTCAGGACTTAACAATGTATGATTTATCGAGCTTGAAAGGCTCTCTGTCCTGATTTTCCAAAGACTGAGTCCTTTCTGTTCAGCTTTCAACCCGTACACTGTGCCCTCATAAAGGATCTTTTTGAACTACCACAGCTGAAACAATCTCTGCCACCACTCTCGGCTGGTTGAAATAATCTTATTGGTTTGGGGGCTTTTTTTCATGCTTAAAACCAGAAAAAAGTAATTCCTTCAGGACTTGCCACACAGCATGGGCCTTGGTAACGCTCACTAAATACTTCTGGCCAGTTAGCTAACAATCTCCATGACATGAGCACTCCTGACCATCCATGTGCCACTCGCTTCCAAGTCCAGCCTCCAGAGCAGCCTCGATTCCAGCTCCACACTCTTTGCTGGGCTATCACAATTGAGGGATTGTCCTGCGACTCGCCACTCTAAATGACATCTTCTGTCACCTTCTGGTCCCAACTGAATTTTCTTTCTGTATTCTTTCTCTTGTGGTACATCTGTCTTTCCCACAACCTAAGCAAGAAACTCAGAGTTTTTCATCTTTTTTCCTTCTTTTTTATTTTTTTTAAATACCCTACATCTGGGAGATGCTTTTCATCACTGCTGTTTTTTCACGCCCTACATCTAAACCACTGCTTATGTCTGACAAGCTTGGGTCATAAATGTTGAAGAATTCTGCTTGATGCATGCTTCACTGTTCCTGCCTCATTCCAGGCAAAGATGATCTATCACTTCTGTTCACTTCGAAAATCTCTCAGTACCCTCCTTTTGCTTTATTTAGATTTCTGTTTAAATGTGTTCCGCTTTTCTGACTAAGATAATTTCCTCCAACTTTACTGTATTAATTTGTATTCCCTTGTTTGGATTTTCTTTACTCCATAGTTCTGATCTCTGTTTAAAATTATATATTTTTCTGTTTTTTTACAAGGTGGTGGCCTTCCTCATGAAATACAAGTTTTAAGAGAGTAGGGACATGGCTACTATGCTTGCCTTCCCTAGTGGAGCCTGGCTCATGGTGAAGCTAACTACACCTGGTATGGCTGATTGGAGTTCTGCCCTGCCCTAAGCACCTATGCTTGTGTGCTGCCCTCCTGGCCCAGCTGGCCTGCACTTCTGTATGCGCACAGCCTGCTTCTGGTCTTGGCAGGTTCTTCTCTTGGTTCTATTTCTGTCTGAATTCTTTGGCCTCCTTCCCCATACTTTCTTACTAAGAGCTTATGATGCAGCCCTGTCATCATTTCTTCTAGACAGCTCTTGTTTATAACCATCCCTTTCATTTCTAAATCAGTTAGGGTGCTTTTCCTCTGACTTCCAATAGGCTTTGGAACTTTTGTCATTGAACGTAAGTTGCTACCTTGGAACTGCCACTTTACAAATACTAATAAAGAACTCTTTGAGCCCATGCTTCATATCTCATGCAGCTCTGTTTGAATTATGTCCTAGGGTTGCAAAAGGTCCCTGAGGTTTATTAATAAAAAGACAATAATTAGATCGGGTTTGTATTAAGAATTATTGTAATCACTGAGACACAACATTGGTACTCAGAAATTAAAGGAGGAGAGGTTTACTTTGGCTCACAGTCCATAGTCAGCTGACTCCCAGGTGGCATGGTGTGGCGAAGCAGCATGGCATGGGAGGAAAGCTGCTCACAGCACGGTAGGCAGGATGCACTGCTGTCAGAGGAAGAGCCAGGGAGACAATCATGTCTGTAGCGACTGGCCACTTTCAACCACACCCCACCTCCTAATGGCAAGTCATCCCTGAGCTCCCTGACCCAATCACTTTCCAAAGGTTCTGCCCATGATCCCATGAGGCTTTGGAGGACACCTAAATATGAAGCATAACAGGAACCAAGGAGCCAGTCCCCCTGTCTCCCGTGTTTGGGACCTCACACCCTGTGCCTCTTAGTAACTCTCCCCACTCTCTACTGTCATCCTGACCCTGCTTTCTCCTGGCTTCACTTCTGTCACAACCTTGTCATTCATGCAACCTTGGTTGGCTGTGACCTAACCCTAGTTATGACACCTTTCTTTTTCTTTCCCTTTCTTTCTGTCTTTGCTGGTTGTGAATTGCAGACTCACTTGTCTACTCTGGGACCCCAACCAGCAGGACTTATTTAAGGCTACCTTCCCCCTGCTAGATGACTGTAGGGGAGTTTTTCCTGGCACGTCTGTCCTTCCCTAGTGCACCGTCTTGGTTGTCCCTAGCTCAATCCTCCTTATCAATAGAGGGCACTGTCTCCTGGCCTGGATTTTATTCTAGTTTAACTGCCTGTCTTTTAGTAACTGTAGGTGTTATAACTATTAATTCAGTTTATTGACATAAAGCAGTTCTAATTTTTCAAAGAACAGTGATAACAGCAGATGCTTTTTCTTATAAGGCCTCATTTTTGAATATCAGTTATTATCTATATAAGTTAGCAATTCAGGGCCCAGAGATTTAGCTTAGTGGTTCCAGAGCCTGCCTACCAAGCACAAACTCCCTGGTTCATCCCAGTGACCACATACAACAATACCCAGTGTGGTGACTCATGCCCACCAGCAATCAGTATCACATACCACAATGCCAGGGGTGATGTTTCACACCTGTAATCTTAGCACTCAAGAGGCAGAGGTAGGAGGGTTGCTGAGTTTGAGGCTTGCTTGGGCTACATAGTGAGCTTAGGGCCAGCCTGAACTCTACAAAGTGAGGCCCTGTCTCAAAAAAAAAAAAGTTGCCAATTCAGTTTGCCCTTGAACTCACTATGGAGCCCAGGTTGTCTTTGAATTTATGGTGATCCTCCTGCCAGAGCCTCATGAATGCTTGCAATTACAGGCATGCACTACTATTTGTGATTATTTGTCACATGGTCAATTTCCTTATAAGTTTATTCTGTTGGAAAATAGAAATTTACTGGAAAAGTGCTATCTTGCCCCAGAAAATATAACACAGCCTCACCACTGGAAAAAGAATAAAACTAATGAATCTTAAATTTCAGGGGCCTGGAATCTTCTAATTTATTTTTTACTTTAAAAGGGGATGACACAATTGCATGAGCTTTCCAAACTTGCCTCTGCCTGCTTTCTGCTTACAAACCCATCCATCATGCCAGGCCCACCAGAAATCAGATGGGAGCAACAGTGCTTGTTCTAGGCAATTGTCCTCTTTTTTCCCTGTGTGTTTCCTGTTTTCTAAAAATCTGGGCTTCTCGTTCAGGCTTCTCGGGGTTAGTATCTGCCTGTTTGATTTAGGCTTTTTATTCCTAAATATGGAAGCCAATTTGGTTTGAACTTCCCCATCAGGGGAAACAAAATAATACATTTGTCAGAACTAAAAGGAATCAATCAAGGCAAACTGGTATGGCAATGTAAATTGCTGGAAAGAACCTGGTTGTGCATGTCATTACTGTTTATTGAGAGTATGACCTTGATCAGGTTGCTTAATTTCTCTGAGCCTCCGTTTGCTCATCAATAAAGGGAATCAAAATAGCACAGGAAGTGTTCATGGGCCTGGCAGAACTACCCAGGAGCCAGCCCAGATTTTAAGGTCTGAACTGCTGCTTAGTGCTGCAGTCACTTAATATGGTACTCTTTGAATTTCCTCATATTTAAAGCTTGGGAACCGAAGCATAATTTCTTTCCCCAGTTTCTTCACTTGATCTTAGCCAAAAGGCCGAGAAGCGATTTTCCCCGGTTTCTTTAGAGCTGTGTGATCCAGCCTGACTGTCTGCTTGTTTTTCCTGGATTTCTCCTACTTTTCTCCTCTGTCGTTGTAAAATTAGTCCATGCTGAAATTGCTCTAAGTTCTGGTTAGCATCTTAGCCTCCTTCTGGCCCCTCCTCATTCCTTTGTGCATCTCACACTGCTCACTACTAGATAGCTTTCTCTGAGACGCTCCTACTCCACAGTGCGTGAGCCTGTGCTCCGTCACTTCCTCAATCTGACTTCAGCTCTGCTTGCCGGTGCGCAGTGTGAGGTCCTTGGCCCTTTGGGCCATTCTCTTACTCCCTCTGTGGGATGAATTGGTTCATGAAGCGATGGCAGTGTCCTTCTCCTGGCCTGAAGTCTGGCGTGCCTCCTGTTCCTCTTTTAGATGATCCTCATTTCCTACATCTCTGTGGACTCCAGAGGCTGAAGTCGGGAGTCCACAGAGATATAGGAACCGAGGATGTATATATTATCACTTGCATTAACAGTCAAAAAAGAGTATTGAGCCGGGCGTGGTGGCTCACGCTTGTAATCCCAGCACTCGGGAGGCAGAGGCAGGAGGATTGCTGAGTTCGAGGCTTGCCTGGGCTACATAGTGAGCTCAGAGCCAGCCTGAAGTACAAAGCGAGACCCTGTCTCAAAAAAAAAAAAAAAAGAGTATTGACTTGCCGGGCATGGTGGCTCACGCTAGTCATCCCAGCACTCGGGAGGCAGAGACAGGAGGATTGCTGAGTTCAAGGCTTGCCTGGGCTACATAGTGAGCTCAGGGCCAGCCTGAACTGAGACCCTGTCTCAAAAAAAAAAAAAAATGCCCGCAGGAGACACATGTCATCCAAATGGAATGACACAGACTGAAAGTGAAGCATGAAAACAGTGCTCCATTCAACTGGAGTCCCAAAACAAGCTAGAATAGCTATCTTATTTTCAAACACAGTAGACTTCAAGCCAAACTAATCAAGAGACAAAGATGGTGAGTACATTCTGGTAAAGAGAATAATTCCACAGGAAGAGAACAATTGTAAATATCAATGCACTGAGTTTCATAAAACAAAAACTACTGGACTTAATAAGACAGATGGGGGACTATAAAGGACTCCAATATTCCAATCTCACAGTTGCAGAGGTCAACCAGAACAAAAATCCACAAAGAAACATCAAAGTTAAACCACATCACTGAACAAATGGACTTAATAGGTACCCATAGAGTGTTTCATCCAACAAAAGAATAATAATTTTTCTCAAAAACGTATGGAACGTTTTCCAAACTAGATCATAAAGTATGCTTAAATAAATACAAAAGAAGTGAAATATTCCACTGCATACTATAGAATCACAGTAGAATAATGCTAGAAATCAATAGTAAAAGAAGCCATGGAAACTACAGAAACACATGGTATTTAAATAGTATATTATTAAATAATCAAACAGAAAAAACCAGGGAAGAAATAGAAGTTTCTAGAAACAAATGACATTGAAAGCATAACATATCAAGAAAATTTTG
>PVIC010059362.1:0-10137 GCA_004025085.1 Thryonomys swinderianus | reverse complement strand
CATAGATTTTTTATTGTGTAGGTATTTTTCTTCCCACCTCTGTTTCTGAAACAATTCCAAAGATTCTTTTGCCAGTTCAGCTGGATTAGTTAGCTTCCATAGCAACTGTAGGCAGAGAGTTAGCAACATCTCTTACATAATGAAATTTGAACACAATCTACTCCTTCAAGATATATTTGCAAATAACCAGCATTTCTTAAAGGCATTTCCAGTCTTCAGAGGGCTCAGATTTCAGTCCCATTTGTGTCCAGGATTGTGTAGCTTAAACCTTAGGTAAATTACATAATCTGATTAAAGCCTTTTTCATAGCTAGACTAGAGGGAGAAAAATGTTTTTCATACAAGTTAATATGCTTGATATTTCAACTTGTGATTATTTACCAATAAAGCCTGCACATTATTTCTATAAAGAAATACAACATGCTGCTTAAAATCAAAAGGAAAGTTGGAATAAATGGGCTTGTTTTTCTCCGAATATGGCTAACAAATCTTTGCATAATTATAAGATAAAGCCATCTCAAGAGAAAAGGAGAACAATAACCATTAACATTTACCCAGTTGAAGGAGTATCAGTGATCAAAATTCTACTATGTGGTGAATAAATATCCAATATGGCATTTCATTCATTTTTAACTGGCTTATCTAGTTCATAAACTGATATATATGTATAGATATAGATATATCACAGCAATCCTCCTGTCTGCCTCCTGAGTGCTGGGATTACAGGCATGAGCCACCATACTTGATGTGGTGTGTAGTTACCGGGGATTGAACTTGGGACCTTGTGCTTGTCAGGCAAATACCAGAACCACTGAGGTAAATCCTGGCCCTAAACTAATATTTTTGATTAGCATTTTAATTTGGTTATGAATAACTTAATTGAAGGTCAAAATCTCTTAACGTGTTTTCACTTAAGTGATTTCAACATGTTTCAGAAATCAAAGCTTACATTTATAAATCAAAATACTAAAAAAAGGATGATACTCATCTTCCTTTGAAATGTTATTTAATGAGGTTAAGTTGCTATTTTATGAAGTGTTCCTATAAAAGTTAATGCCTTAATCATTGGATAGAAATGAGAAGAAAGAATAACTTGAATGAACCTTTTTTATGGAGATATCCAATCATTTGAAACTATTGTCAGAATGGGAAGTGACCCATAGGTTTTTTTTTCCCCATTAGTAGGGATGGAATATATCTGAGTATTCACAAGAACACAAAGAAATATTGATATTGGCATATTTAAATGTTTGGGGGAATACAGGTGTAAACAATATAATGAAATTAATATTATCATTTTTGAATTGTATGTTCTGTTTTGAATACTTTAAACATTTTGAAAGCTGTGACTCCATTTAACCTTTTTTATTGTTTCTTTAGGGCAAGAAATACAATAGGTGAGCAATAAATATTTTATAAATCATCATAATATTCTTAATAAATTTCTCTTATATTAAATTTTCCTCAATAGAATGTGTTCTAATTATATTCCAGTTCTAAATAATTCATTAAAATATCTTTATTTGGAATTTTACTAAAAGTGATTTTTTTGTCACTATGAGAGTTTATGAGAAAATGAAAGGTAATATTTTTAGTTTATATTAACCTGATTTCTCAACTATATTTGTTGACTATTTGAAGATATACTAGCCATTATTAATATTTGTGGGAAAAGTGTATTTCAAAAATTTATAGTGCAGAATGGAAAAGAACTCAGTTTGGAAAAGTTGTAAAATGAAAATCAAAATTTTCACTGGAAAGAAAGATTTAAAAAATGTTAAAGGTAATAAAATTGAGCAAACATGCTTTGGACTGTGACCATCATGTTTGGTCAAGTTTTTGAGTCCTGACGCTGAGGTTGATCTTAGTTTTAAAATATCATTTGAGTGCTGTACAGGGTTTAAAGATGTTTTATCACATTGCTTGTGTAACAGAGAAGCATGTATATGATACCATTATTTAAGCCAAAACAACCCCCAAAAAAATCCCCGAAGTCCTATTTTTTTTTTCTGTATCAGTATTTCACTTTTGCTTAAGGCTAGAAAATATCACTACTGTGGGACCAGCATCACTAGTAGGAAAAGCTAAACACTTGGTTCTAGGAAGTTTAACTTAATCCCTTTATCCTTATTTTCCTTTAAATTAATCCTTTAAGTTAATTCTCATTTCCTGGGAAGCAATAATTCATTAACACATCATAATCCATGCGCCCTTCTCATTTTTCCTTTCTCAGCATTTATTTCTTGGCAATGGATGAAAAAACTTAACTGAATTTTGATTAAGTAGATGTGAGAAACATGAAATGCTTCGTCATTTTAAAAGATTTGGAATCTGTTAAAGCCTCATCTCCAATAATACATTCTAAATGTTTTCTTGTTCAGGAAAGGCCTTTAAATATGAAGCATCTGCTTCAACTTTTCTGAGAAGCATGTGAACCTATCTGAAAATCCTAAGGGACACAATTTTAGGTCAAATGCTGAATTTAAATAAATATTTTTTGTGTTGGACAAATATTTCAGTTTTTTGTGGAAAAAAAAAACTAGAGTTGGGTAGAAAATACAGCTGTATCTTTTACCCTTATCAGATTTCATTGGGGGTAATTTTTGTCTTATTCAACTCACTTGTAGAAACTGCAACTAAGATTACAATTTAATTGTATGTCTTGCTGCCATAAGAATCTTTTATTTTGAAGAAGACATTATTTTTCACTTCTGGCTCAAAGTAGATATTTTTAGTGGCACATTTGTACTGTATCCAGCTGTGCTGCCTGGGTCTCTGGTTTTCACCCTCTTTGATAAGCCTAGTATTCTTCAAACTCAAAGACACACAAGTGTATGTCACTGACATTACAATTCAACACTCATGCTTGTTATCAAATGTGACTTGACAGGGAAGAGTCCAGTAAACTTGTCATCTCTTAATTGTGAACGCTCTGCAGACAGTCCTCAAAGCACAGATTCAGAAACAACCATTCCAAATAAGTTATTTCAACAAAATACAACTAGAATTCTATAATCTTGAAATATGTCATTCCCCTCCCCCAAGAAACTTCTGGAAACATTGCCCACATCCGAATTTTATTTGCTGAAACAAAACTTAAAATTTATCTAAGATGAATTCATTGCCATCCATATAAATAATTATGTAAAAATAGTAAAAACACCACATCTTTGTTAAAACCTGGACTGGTTCATTTAATATGAAATCTTAGATTGTGAACATACATGTAATTATCTAAAAAAATAAGGACATGGTATTATCTTTAATGTCTTAGAAATTTAGTTGACTTTCTATGCAATCTTAAATGATAAAACTTCCTTCAAACTGAGTTTTCCCCAAAATAATTACTTATAATTATTACAAAGCTGAGGAGAAAAATGTCATCAGATGAAAAATAGATTTTATTCAGGAAAAATATATTTATGATCATTATTTCTTAACCATATCAAAAGGTTTCCTTATTTTCATCTGAGTTTACATGAGCACAGGTAGGGTAAAAATGGTTTCATTCTTTCACTTATCTAGAAAAACATATAAAGAAGCTGTCAAAAGAATACACCAGGAAAAGAATAACTTCCATGAATATTTTAATACTAACATGAGAGTATCTAGCTATCTTTGACCTCTAAATTACAAGAGATGTTCAAAGTGGTGACCTTTAGTTTCCAGACATTTAATTGTTCTCTCTCTCTCTCTCTCTCTCTCTGTATGTATGTATATATAAATAAAAATATATAGAGAGATAGATTAGCTATTTATCCTCATTACTATATGTGTCAATAAATATACCCTTAGGTTCTTTGTAATAAAACAAATGCGAGTAATTTCAATACCTTTAAGTGTAACCAACATTCATGGTTCTTTTAGGATACCATTGATTTATTAGAGGAAAAAGAGGACACATAAATTTTTTTTGTTTGTTTTTTGTTCCTGTTTTTGTTTTTGTTTTTGAGACAGGGTCTAGCTTTGTATTTTAGGCTGGCCCTGAGCTCACTATGTAGCCCAGGCAAGCCTCTAACTCAGCAATCCTCCTGCCTCTGCCTCCCAAGTGCTGAAATTACAGGCGTGAGCCACCACCCCTAGTACTGTGGTATGTGGTATTGATTACTGGTGGGCGTGAGTCACCACGCCCAGCATTGTATGTGGTTACCAGGATCAACTCAGGACCTTGCGCTTGTGAGGCAGGCGCCGGAACCACTCAGCTAAATCTCCAGCCCCATAAATGTTTTAATCAAAGGCTCTATGCTTATGGAATTTGTGATTCAAAACATAATCTTTACATTTGTGCTCTATGAATAGTAATTAAAGATTTTAAAGTTCAACTTTTCTTTTTGTTCCTGTTTTTTTTTTTGTTTGTTTTTGAGACAGAGTCTCACTTTGTAGTTCAGGCTGGCCCTGAACTCACTCTGTAGCCCAGCCAAGCCTCAAACTCAGCAATCCTCCTGTTTCTGCCTCCCGAGAGTGCTGGGATTATAGGCTTGAGCCACCACGCCCGGCACTGTGGAATGTGGTATTGATGGTTGGTGGGCGTGAATCACCATGCCCAGCACTGTGTGTGGTTACCGGGATGGAACTCAGGACCTTGCGCTTGCGAGGCAGGCGCTGGAACCACTGAGCTAAATCTCCGGCACTCTACTTTTCTTATATTATCATTTGCTTCAGAAAGATTACTTACCCCAATGAATGTACAAAAAATTTTGATGAGGGCCAAAAATTTAGCTCAGTGGTTCCGGTGCCTGCCTAGCAAGTGCAAAGTCCCTGGTTCAATCCCCTGTAGCCACATACAACAATACTGGGTCTAGTGATTCATGTCCACCAGCAATCAGTACCACATAGCACTGTGCTGGGTGTGGTGGCTCACGCCTGTAATCCCAGCATTAGGGAGGCAGAGACAGGAGGATTGCTGAGTTCAAGGTTTGCCTGGGCTACATAGTGAGCTCAGGGCCAGCCTGAACTACAAAGCGAGACCCTGTCTCAAAAAAATATTTTTTCCTTGATATTGAAAGAAATTATATTACCATGTGCACTTGGTGTAATTATTATTATTTCATCTTTTACCATGTTAACACATAGACTATTATGATTAATCAAATTTATTTCTTTGTTAAGTTGTAAGTATGTCTTTTCACTATTTTAATTCTGTAGTTTTCCAAAATTCAGCACCACGGATAGTTCTACATTGTTAAATTCCTTGGCCTCCTCCAATATAAGGGTCAGTTTGATAACTTTATCTTTCAGACCATACAGAAGAATGAGACTTGCTTCTCTTGGAAAATTTCGTAGTCATTATTATTAAATGGAAGTTAAAATTCTTGGGAAGGAACTGTTTCTATCACATGGTGTACCTGAGTTCCCATTTATTAAAATCCCTCTTAGGTTCTGAAATGCAGGAAGTAGGCTGGGTATATATGGAATCCTAGTCTTCTATCTTTTCATGAATGATTTTCTACACAATTCCATACTAACTTAATGGATTTCTATTGTTTTTCTGCCAAAATCAGCTGTTCGAAGTTAAGAGAGAACAGAGTTGAGTAAAGCTACTTTTAGAACTTGGAACTGCTACAGCCCCTTTTCCACTCTCCTTGTTGCTTGTAATCAGTTGTAAATATCATCACAACCTACATCACAGGAGAAGAATAACTAAAAAATGCGAAGTAAAAGTTGCATACAAAGAAGTAAAAGAACTGCATAGTTATGTAATTCATTTTTATACAGCTTCTGAAGTTTTAGATCTTTTATAGTTTGGATGATACTAGTGAGTCTTCCACTGGTAAAAAAAAATCAAAATGCATAATATGTGTATCTACAAAACCTAATTTTTCATCTTTATTATTATTTTAATGAAGGAGCATCCAATAAAGCTTATACTTATTAAAAACAGTAGTGAGTTTTTCCTTTGAAGTTGAACTTTTGGAAAATGTGGTAGTTAACAGGTGAGTGAGGTGATACCAAGTATTAAAGTTTGAGTCTGCTGATATAATTTTAGTCCTTCACAGTAGCTAGACTTCACCTGTCATAAATGACACATGATATGTAAGTGATTTTAAATAATAGGGAATCATAATATGTAGAGAATGGTAATTGTTACTGAATACTACTGACAATATTTTTATTAAAGCCATATTATTTAGGATAAAGGCATGGTGGTGTAATTTAAGATAGTTTCATTATGGAAAGCCACAGAATGTGTAGTGGTATTAAAAGTTCAGGAAACAGATGGATCACAGCTCCATAGGTTAAACTGAACAGTTATCTTTGGGGGCCAGTGAGAAACAGCCTGGATAAACAATTTGTTGAAAGGAGCAATAGAATATATGCCAAGTTTCTGGTGGAAGAAACCTTTTCTGTAAAGAGGCTGTAAAGATAGATTAGGTGGTATGGCCAAATATAAAAGAAGAAATTAATGGGAAAAGCATTAAGTTGTTCACTATGTCAATTGACAGTCAAAAAATTAAAGTACTTTGGGGCAGAGTTTTAGCTCAGTGGTTCCAGCACCTGCCTAGCAAGCACAAGGACCCTGGTTCGATCTCTGGTAACCACATACAATAATACTGGTCATGGTGACTCACGCCCACCAGCAATCAGTACCACATACCACAGTGCTGGCGTGATGGCTCATGCCTGTAATCCCAGCACTTGAGGCGTAGAAGCAGGAGGACTGCTGAGTTCGAGGCTTGCCTGGGCTACATAGTGAGCTCAGGACCAGCCTGAACTACAAAGCAAAACATTCTCAAAACAACAACAACAAAAAATTAAAGTAATTTGTACAGGGAGAGCAGTCCACTCTCATTTGTTGACTTACTGAGTACTTTTGAGAACCTTAGAAAGTGAGCCATATTTATTTGAAAGTTTCACTTACAGACCAAAGTTTTAAACATTAGTAAAATAGCATACGATCACAAAAACAGTTGAGATAAACCTAAGAATTTAAACAGCCAATTTTAGTTTGGAGTATAGTTTTTTTTTTCATTTTCAAACTAAATTCTGTCTTTCATTTCAAAAAGTAATTAAGTATATATAAAATCATGTGTAATTCATCCCTTTACACTAATATTGTTAGGTTAAAGAATTTAGTATTCTCAAGATATAATCCTGTATAAACAAGAATATAGATTTGAACATTTCCCTCACATCCAAGTTTAAGAAAATTTAGTATTGTACTCCATGTGTTGTCATTAAAACTCAAGCAAATACATAGGTGTAGTGTAGTCCATCTGAGAAACTTCATATGAACTATTCTTATTGATACTAAATTTTATTATATGGATTATGTATTAAATGCAACATACTTATAAAGTTTTGATTCTGAGCACAACTTTTTTGTATCCATTTTAAATTCTGTAAAGTTTTGTATTTTGTGAATAGTCTAGAAGTTCTCCAGTCACTGATTTTGGGTATATAACTAAGTTGTTTTCAGTATTTCTGTCTTATTAACTGTGCTGTCCCACATAGTACAGGGAGTACTGACAGCACAATTTTTGTGTTGTGGTTAAAATATGCAAGTACATATATGCTAACTGTAATTCCTGAGTCTTAGAACATGATCATTTTCATTTTACTATATTTTTCCAGATTACTCATCAAACTGGCTCCATTTACACACCCCCCTCCCCGGAGTATACAGGTGTTTCTATTCCTCTGTGTCTTAGCCAACACTTCTGAGTTTGAGGCTCCTATCTTCTAATGCCAACATAATGAACGTGGCACATTGTACAGTTATCATTTTCCTCATGAGTGATGTGATCAAAAAATGCTACTTATTATTGGGTAGAGCAAATTTTTCCATAGACGAAAATCGTCATTTTTATAACATCCTGCAAGTGAGACACTGACTGCTTTTAGTTTGCTGCTATTATTTAAATATATGAAGTTTAATTTTGGAAGATAAAAACACCACCTCTGAAGATAGACTTTTGGGAAATGGAGAAGGAGATGGGGGATGGGAGCCTAGGGAGGGGTCGTGAAGTAACTGAAAAGGCTACAACTGACTGTATTCATTTATTGTTCCTAATCCCTCAGGTGTCCCAGATACACTGTGGTTGTAACAGCCTCAGTGGCCCTTGCTATAGTATCCCAGGCATGACCACAGTTTTCTTCTCCCTCTATTACTTTAGCACTTGCAGATCTGGGCAAATCTAAATGTAGGTAGGGAGGCCTCCAGTATATGTTGACAACACTCCATGGGGACATTGAAGTTCCCCTGCTGTTGAAACTAATGCAAAGTTTAGTACTTGGTCCACGTGCTTCTAGTCTCTGGTATCAAAACATTCACAAACAGATGACGTGTTGCTTTGCAAGCCAGATGCCTCAGTCTAGATCTTCTGGATTAATTATTATCAGATTCCAGCCCGTAGCAGTGGCAGAAAACTCAGAAGTCTTGTCAAATTGTTTCTGGAAATTATGAGATCAGATTCAAAAGTTTCATTTCCTCTGGAAGTGAAGAAAACCTGCAGTCTTTCTAGTATTTGCCACTTAGGAGGGGCTTTTATCCAGAAGTTTGGAATATGGAGATCCTGTGTACCTCCTCTCGCTATTCTACCTGGCATTTTATATCTGCTAGCTCCAAAGCAGCACCCTTCCGGTGGGACCCAATCCACAGGGTGCTCGGAAGCCCCTCTAGAACTGCTTCATGCTCTGTACCTGGAACACCACAGCTCAGCAGCTTTTGAACTATGATTTTATGGCTGACAGATTTGCTGATTAGGATCTTGGATGAAGGAGGTAGACTTCAACTTGAAGTACCTTTAAGTGTGTGAAATATTGCACCTTCCTGAAAGGTCCATAACATGAACCCTTTTTTTAAAAGATTCTTGGTGGTTCTTGGGGCCTGAAACCAGAACTATCCTATGGATCCATCTCTAACTATTTTTAAAATCTTTTTTGTTTTCATTTTTTTTGGAGACAATGTCTTGCTAAATCCCTATATTACTCAAGATGGGCTTGAAATTGCAAGTCTCTTGCCTCAGCTTTCCAGAGCCCTTGGATTATGGGAACATGCCACCAGATATCTCAGGCTCATTCTTTTTGTGAAGAAAATATTAACTTTCTACACAATTCTCGAAATCAAATACCTGCCTCATGGAAGTCTTCTAACTCTGGCCACATGTCACCATTTTGCAGGGGTCCACTTAGGCCCATCGACTAAAATTTGGGAAGTATCCAAGAAACTTTGGTTGGTATAGAAATTGTATACTCAAAAATGCAGGTTTAACCCTATCTTGGCTTCACAAAAAAACCATTAATTAATCCTTTATAGGAAACATCATTCAACCACCTGAAGTAAACTCACCAGTTCAGTGCAGTTACCACTTGACAGTGGTTTTTCCTGAATTTCTAAATCGGATTCACTGAAGCATCAACTGGGCTGAAATACAGTGTTGTTTGTAGGGCATCTGCGATGCTCCTATTTATTCTCAGTGGCAACTAAAAATAGAAGTAGTTATTTCACTATGTGGACAGAATTCAAGCTGAGTCTCACAGATCTGGCCAGCATTTTCCCTGACAAGCTTTATTACATATTTACTGATTCACCAGCTTCCCTCAGTGGAGTAGCTGTTTGATCTACCGCTCTGTTTTAGGGCCACAAATCTGCATGTCTCTTGGAGAGATACTTACTGTCCTTTAATCCCAGACTATCTTTCAAGGATATTTATTTTAGTGAACACCCTTGGGAATGGAGATACTGTCTCTCTCTCTGGAACAAAGTTCAGATTTCTTTTCTTTCAAGTCTAATAGCAGTAATATGCCCACCAGAGCAATGAGTTCATGTGCTTTGTTATATAAGATTCAGGTTCCCTACCTCAGAATTGTTTTCTTATGACACAACTCAATGCATGTACATGTAATTTTTGGATCTGTTCATATGCACTGTGAGAACTGGGTACTCAAGAAACTCATATGAGAAAATACTGGTGTTCTGGCTACTGCTATTGCTGTGAGCAATAAACTGCCCCTTACCTCCGACACAGAAGTGTTGTGCCTCTTGCCAAGATCTATGAAACTCTGGTGCATGCAAACTAATTAGCTTACTGGTGAGACAGTAGCTCAAGTCCTTGAGACTTCAGAACAATTAGATTTATACAAATTTATTTTACTGTTAATTTTGGAGATGAGATTATTTGAGAAGACAATAAAATTT
>PVIC010059361.1:0-10135 GCA_004025085.1 Thryonomys swinderianus | reverse complement strand
CTCTCTCTCCCAAGTGCTGGTATCACAGGTGTGTGCCACCATGCTTCACATAAAAAAGAAATCTACCCAAAAAGCCCACTTGCATCCCATGTCATGACTGTGCACCTTCCCATAAGGGCCCTCTCTGAGCGCCCAGCAGGAAGATCATTGACTAGCAGAGCGTAGGCACAAGCAGACAGAGGACACAGCCCCAGCACACATAGGCAGGCGATGCTCGGAGGGCCATGCTCAGACACATCTTGAAGGGAAACCACAAGACTGAGCCGTTGTGCTTATTGGCGCTGTAAATCACCAACTGTTCCCACCCTGCTGTACCTCCTGTCCCCCTTCCACCCAAGCTGTCCCCAAGGCCCCCTGCTGCCACCCACCTTGCACAACTCCTCCTCCTGCCTCAAGGGCCAGAGCCAATCTCTCACTTACAACCAAGATGGGATCCATGAAGTTCATTTGTTCTTTTTCAAAACTCTGAACTGCCTTTGTTCCTGAACAATGTGGAGCGTGCAGCTGGGAAGGAAGGAGGGGCCACAGGACAGGAGTGGCCTGCGGTGAGGACGTGAGACAGGGGGCAGGCCTGGCAAGCCCGGATGCTCCAGGCAAGCCAAGCAGGACACAGTACTCTCCTGAACTCTGGCTCCTGGCTGGCCTCCTTGGGGCTGACATGACTCCCTGCCTTCTGGATCCAAAACACTGTCTTTAACACACAGTCCACAGCTTATTGTCAAAATGGTCTCTGCAGGGTGTGGTGGCACATGCCTATGGTCCCAGGACTCTGGGAAGCTGAGGCAAAAAGACTGAAAGATCCAGCCCTGCCTGGGCAATTTAGCTACTCATTCGACTCTGCCTTAAAAAATAATAATAATAATAAGTACCTAGTGTGGAGGCACTACATTCAATTCTCAATATCACAAAAATTAAAATTAAGAAATAAAAAATAAAAATGGTCTCAGGATGGGATATCCTAACAGAAGACAGACCCAGTGCCTATGGGCACCTGGGAAGCCAGGGTAGAATCTCTCCCTACATGGACCAGTGAACCTTCCCTCCATGGCAACTGTCTTCCCAGTGTCCCCTCCGGAATCCCCACCAAGTAAAACACTCCTGAGGGCATTCCTGATTGGCTCTCCTTCAGCAAAACCTTTTATTCCGGGGTCTGCAGGAGGGCAGTCAAGCAGACTCTCTTGTCAGAGAGTGCCTCCGACAGGGGCAAAGCAAGGAAGAGGGAAAGGATGAGACACATACAGGAAGTCCTGGATCTGGAACGTACTGCCCTCAGAGACATGTGCACATGCACACATGGACCACAGTGGTGAAGACTAGGACCTTAACAGTTTTCATCTCCAGGTAAAATGAGGCCACAGAGGACTCTGATTTTCCTCTGCACCCTGGCTTTGATCTCACCAGCTGGATAACTTAAAGGAAATTATTAAGACTCTCAATGACTTAGTGTCCTCGTCTACAAAATGAGAAGGGCTGGGAGTGTAGCTCAGTGGCAATGGCACATGCCTGTCATGTGTGAGACCCTGGGTTCCATCCCCAGAACTGCAAAACAAACAAAATAATCAACTTGGGCCATAATAGCATACATCTTCATGTATAGTAGTAAAGAATAAATGACACTGGGCTGGAGATTTAGCTTAGTGGTTCCAGTGCCTGCCTCACAAGTGCAAGGTCTTGAGTTAGATCCCGGTAACCACATACCACAGTGCCAGGCATGGTGGCCCACGCCTGTCATCCCAGCACTGGGGAGGGAGAGACAGGAGGATAGCTCAGTTCAAGGCTTGCCTGAACTACAAAGGGAGACCCTGTTTAAAAAAAAAAAAAGAATAAATGACATTACATAAAGCAGTGCCGGGTATGTACACTCATAGAGTTAACAAGTGTAACGATCAGAATTGTTTCTCTACATTGCCTTGGTATTATGTAGAGGCATGGTTGCTTTTTAAATTTTTTAAATGTCTTCTTTTGTTGTTTTTTGGGGTGAGGGCTTGCTATGTAGTTCAGGCTGGCCTTATATTCACTAGGTAGCCCCAGGGGGCCTTGAACTCTCCTGCCTCTGCCTCCTGACTACTGGTATTACAGACATGCACTGTCACACCCAGCTCAAACATCTTGTTTTAGTTCAGAAAGTAAAATGTGCTTATGAAAAATTAAACAATTAAAGGCAGGCTGGTGTACATATCTACAGACTCAATCCTGGCAGAGATGGGCTTGCTGAGGAAGGAAGATCATGAGTTCAAGACCCATCCGGGCTACAGAATGAAATCATGTCTACCTACAACAACAATAAAGACAGTTCCCAGAAAAAAAGGTGAAATTCCCTCTTTCTCCTTAGAGGAAGCACAGCCCCACACTAGCGCTGAGCTCAAGACCTTCCTGCATCTATAAATACACACAGAGATTGTTGTACATATGTGAACTCACACTGTACATTTGGATTTGCAGTTGGCTTTCTTCACTTTGTTTCTTGGAGAACATTCTATGTCAGTCCTTATTGTTTTTTTTAACCACTGTGTAGCATTTCCTGGTGAGAACGGCTGTTCCTTCTTCTCCCCTCTCCAGGGGACCCTTGCGGTCCTGCCCACATGGCAGATGGAAAGCTGGCCGCCTCCCCAGATGCTGGTCATACGTGTTGAGGACATCCTCCTATGACTCTCATTATCCTGTAGTCCACTCTGAAGTTTCAGCTCAGGTTTGGATGGGATTTCTTTGTAATAATTTTATTTTTTTATCCACTTCATATTTATTTGCACTTAGGGTATGAGATCAGGGCCTATTTTTATGCTAGTATTGCTTACAAATAATTTTTTTTTTCTGAGACAGGTTCTGGCTTTGTAGTTCAGGTTGGCCCTGAGCTCACTATGTAGCCCAGGCAAGCCTCCAACTCAGCAATCCTCCTGCCTCTGCCTCCCAAGTGCTGGGATGACAGGCATGAGCCACCATGTTTGGCACTATGGTGTGTGGTACTAATTGCTGGTGGGCATGAGTCACCATGCCCAGTATTGTTGCACGTGGTTACCAGGGATCAAACCAGGGATCTTGCACTTGCTAGGCAGCGCTGGAACCACTAAGCTAAATCTCCAGCCCTACAAATAATTTTTAAGAGGCTTTTAAAGAAGAAACAATGACTCTATACATACACACAGCCATTTACACAATAGCTGTGTGTGCGAAGCAAACAGTTCCCTCAGTACATGGACAGCACTTTGTGAGACACCAGACCAAGAGGTTCATGGTCCCCTCCTCAAGTGCTGTACACATTAGGTTCCTGCCTGCCAGGGTAAGTTCCCCCAAATCAGGTGTCAGCTGGGAAAGGGGCGCTCTGGCCATGGCCCAATTTCCACCTGCACTTCAGGTGAAGTTCAAGCCATCAGAAGTATAACTCTGGCAGCTCATAGTGTTCCCAAGCAGCTGTCAGGCAGGGGAACCCCACAGCTAGACCTGGACTTGGCAAAGGGACCTGCTTCCAGGCCCACCATGCCAGGCTACAGCCTGAGGGGGCAGACACACTCTGACTCCAGGAGCACCACATGCTCCTGCTGCAGCTTTAAGTACCCAGGTACCCAGCACAGAGGATTTGTGCAATTATACAATCTTGCAGGAGTGAGTGACGTCCTTCCGGTCTGAGTCAGGATGAAGAAAGCATTCTTTTTTTTTTTAATTCTTTATTGGTACAATTTATATACATCTCACAATCACACAAAACATTGGGGAATTTGTACCAATATACGGCACAAGTTAATTCTCGTTTTTACCCATATCCCTACCCACCCACACCTCCCCACCCCCTATACACATGCTCTTTTATTTTCTTTCAGAATCATATTTATTCGTTCCCCTCATTACATCCCCACACCAAATTTCCTTTGGAAATTTCCCATTCTACAAAAACTGTCATACTTTCTAGAGCTCATTTGCATCTACAGGTGCCCATATCAAAGAAGAGATCTAGTATTTGCCTATCTGTGATCTATTTTTCACTTATTAGTGTGTCCTCCAGGTGTATCCATTTGCACATAAATGAATCAATCTTGTCATTCTTTATGGCAGAATAATACTCCATTTTATTAAAAAACCACATCTTCTTTATCCACTCTCCAGTTGATGTACATTTGGGTTGTTTCCAAGATCGAGCTATCATGAACTGAGCTGCTATGAACAAGGGTGTACATCTGTCTTTCCAATGTGATTTTTAAATTCTTTTGACTGTGGGGAGAAAGGAACCCTTCTCCACTGTTGGTGGGATTGTAGACTTGTGCAACCGTTGTGCAGATCCGTGTGGAGATTTCTCAGAAAACTAGGACTAGGGGTCCCAGTCGACCCTGCTATCCCCCTGCTAGCAATATACCCAAAAGAAAGCATTCTTAATAAGGCCAGGCCTGGCTGAGGCCAAAGAGAAGCTGTCTCCCAACCCAAGCAACTATTTACCTCCAGACCCTCCACCCACTGCCTGGGCCACAGGCCAAGGCAAAGGTCCCAAACAAAAGTCTGTGCCACAGTAGGGCTTGAGCACAGCCCAGAGCCCAGGCAGGAAAGCCTGGCACCTGTCATCTGCGGGGCACCCATGTGCCCTGATCTTATCCTTAAGGACCCTCCTAACTGGTGGACATGTGCATGAAGTTAGAGAAGAGCTGGCCATGGTGGCACATGCCTGAAATATGAGCACTCTGGGAGGCTGAGGCAGGAGGATCTCAAGTTTAAGCCCAAACTAAGGAAATGGAGTCAGCAAGACCTAGCCCCAAAATAAAAAATTTTTAATAAATAGAGTTTATTAGTACTTTTTAGGAATGCATTATCATCACATTCCTCACTGGAAATTTGCACCTATACATGATGTATTTTGATTCTCATTTTTTCCCATTCTTCTCCCCTCCTTTCAACCCTTTACCCCTTTATATACATAGGCTTTGTTTTCATTTTTTTCTTTTTAACCATCAGATTTTTTTTATTTCCCTTGTTTTCCCCTGCTCTCACCCAGTTACCTTTTCCCTTTGAGCATTTTCTTCCTATTTCACAATATCTATCATAATTCTGGACCTCATTTACACCTTCATTTTCTCACACTAGAGCTATGAGACAGTATTTACACATCTGTGTCCTATTTATTTCACTTATCAATATGGCCTCAAGGTGCATCCACTTAGCTACACGTGTCTCTAACTTAACTTTTTTTTTTTTTTTTTTGAGACAGGGTCTCACTTTGTAGTTCAGGCTGGCCCTCAGCTCACTATGCAGTCCAGGCACCCTGGGACTCAGCAATCCTCCTGTCTCTGCCTCCCAAGTGCTGGGATGACAGGCGTGAGCCACCACGCCCGGCACTGTGGTATGTGGTATTGATGGCTGGTGGGCGTGAGTCACCACGCCCAGCATTGTATGTGGTTACCGGGGATCGAACTCAGGGCCTTGTGCTTGCGAGGCAGGCTCTGGAACCGCTGAGTTAAATCTCCGGCCCTAACTTAACATTCCTTATGGCTGAGTATTACTCCATTTTGCTAAAAAAAATAAAATCCACATCTTCTTTATCCAGTCTCCAGTTGATGGGCATTTGGGTTGTTTCCAAGATTTAGCTATCACAAACTGAGCTGCTATGACATGGATGCACATGTGTCACTGTGATATAAATCTTATATTTCTTTCATGTATATACCTAACAGGGGAATACCAGGGTCAACTGGGACCTCTACTCCTAGTTTTTTGAAGAATCTCCACAGTGGTTGTACCAGTCTACATTCCCACCAACAGTGGAGAAGGGTTCCTTTCTCCCCACAGCCCCACCAGCATTTGTTGTTGGTTGATTTCTTTTTTTCTTTCTTTCGGGTTTTGTTGTTGTTGTTGTTGTTGTTGTTGTTGTTGTTGTTGTTGTTGTTGTTTGAGACAGGCTCTTGCTTTGTAGCTCAGGCTAGCCCTGAGTTCACTATGTAGCCCAGGCAAGCCTTGAACTCAGCGGTCCTGCCTCTGCCTCCCGAGTGCTGGGATGACAGGCGTGAGTTATCACACCCAGTATTGTTGTATGTGGTTACCGGGCATCAAACTCAGGACCTTGAGCTTGCTAGGCAGGAGCCAGAACCACTGAGCTAAATCTCCGGCCCTGTTGTTCCTTGATTTCTTAATAAAACCATTCCTTCTGGAGTAAGATGGAATCTCAGTGTTGTTTTCATCTGCATCTCTCGAATGACCAGTGATATTGAACACATTTTCATATGTTTATTTGCTGCTTTTACTTCTTCATCTGAAAAATGTCTGTTCATATCAGATGCCCACTTTTGAATTGCTTCTTTAAATTAGTGGGGGTCTGATTTTTTAAACTTCTTTTTATATACTAGACAGTAGACCTTTATCTGAGGAACAGCTGATAAAAAATTTTCCCCACATTGTAGGTTGTCTTTTCGCTCTGTTGGTGGCTTCTCTTGCTGTGCAGAAGCTTTTTAATAAGATGAGATCCCAGTTGTTGATTTCTTCTGCTAGCTCCCATGTTACTGATGTTTTGTTCATAAAGTCTTTCCCTATGCCAATCTCTCCAAGAGTTCTACCCAACCTATCTTCCATCAGGTTTAACGTTTCTGTTCTGATATTTAGATCTTTAATCCACTTTAATATCAGTTTAATGCATGGTGAAAGATGTAGGTCTAGTTTTAATCTTTGCCAGGTTGAAACCCCAAAATAAAAATGTTTTAAAAGGCTGAAGACATAGCTCAGTGTGAAGATCCTGGGTTCAGGTCCTAGTAACACGCGCGCGCGCGCGCACACACACACACACACACACACACACACACACATCAAAATAGCCTATTACAGCCTTGGTAGGTCTCAAAGAGTTCTAGAGTTTCCAAATGGGAGAACTAAGAAGTAAGAGCCCATAAGTGCAAAGGCCTCGTATATCAGGAAGAAGACAATGTGCCTGGGACTGGGGAGAGGAGCAGGTGGAGCAGACAGCCCTGGTGTGAGTTGACATCACCAACCCCTGAGAAAGAATCCAGAACAGGAACAGAATTGCTTATCTTGGCCCAAACTCCTCTGCTGGCCCTCCCCACCCCCACTTCCCCAGAAACCACCCAACCTCTAGGACAGGTCTAGGGTACCAAACATAACCAAAACCAGCCTGGAGACCCAGAAGAGTCTGAAGGTCTCTGCTGTGTGTGCAAGTCCCTGCCTTAGCTCCAGAGAACCCAGAGAGATGCCAACAGCCCTGGTCCCCAGAGCTTCTGCAGTTTCTATTATGGGGGTGACAGAGAAAATGTACATCTAAACCAACTTAAGTACCTGTAATTAAAGGCTGTGGGCAGCAAAATAATGAGAGAAGCTATGAAAAAATACAAGTTGGGTCTCCTTGACCCAAAATGCTTGCAATGGGTTTGGGATTTTTTTCAGATTTTGGACTATTTGCATGTATATATACTTAGATAGCTTGAGGATGAGACCCAAGTTTAAACACAAAATTCATTTACAGTTCAGATACACCTCATCCTCATAGCCTGATGGTAATTCTATATGCTATTTTTAGTGTGGCTGCATTTTTTGTTTGCTGCTGTTGTTTTGTTTTTGTTTTTGTTTTGTGGTAATGGAACTTGAACTTGGAGTCTTCACGCTGAGTTGTTTCTCAAGCCCTTTTTTTTTTTTTTTTTTTTTTTTTTTTTTTTTTTTTTTTTTTTTTTTTTTTTTTTTTTGAGACAGGGTCTCGCTTTGTAGTTCAGGCTGGCACTGAGCTCACTATGTAGCCCAGGCAAGCCTCGAACTCAGCAATCCTCCTGCCTCTGCCTCCCGAGTGCTGGGATGACAGGCATGAGCCACCACGCCCGGCACTGTGGTATGTGGTATTGATGGCTGGTGGGCGTGAGTCTCCACGCCCAGCATTGTATGTGGTTACCGGGGATCAAACTCAGGTCCTTGTGCTTGCGAGGCAGGCACCGGAACCATTGAGCTAACCCTCCGGCCCCTCAAGCCCATTTTTTATGTTTTACTTTCTGCCAGGATCTTGCTAAGTTGCTGAGTTGCACAGGCTGTGCCCATAGAAAACACTGGGGGAAAGAAGGCACATAGTGCTGTATAACTCCATTTTGCAGTTACAAAGCTGACAATCAGCTGGTGTGGTAATGCTTCCCTGTAGACCCAGATATTCAGAAGGCTGAGGCAGGAAGATCACTTGAGCCCAGGAGTGCAAACCCAGCCTGGGCAACACAGTGAGATCCTGTCTCAAAACAACAACAAAAAAAGCTAGCAATATATATTATAATGGATATCTAAATAAAAGCTGCCCCTGAGGGTGGGGGCACTGACTGGAAAGGGGACAAAGTAAGGAAACTTCTAGAACATGGATAAGTTCTCTATCTGGGTAGTGACAACAAAGGTGTAGGCATATGTAAAAATTCCTCAAACTGCACACTTACCACACTGTGAACTACTCTATCTACCTCATACCTAAAGGAAAAAGGAGAAACAAAAAAGGAAAGGAAGGGAATGTTGGGATCCAAAATGAACATTTTTCTTTTCTGTTTCCATCGGTTCACGACAGGGACCACATACACTCTGCCCAGCTCTGTCCGGACTTTCCCGCAGTCCTTCTACAGCTAGCTGTCCTCCGCTCCATGGAAATGCAATTAACGGAAGGCAATGTCTGCGGCCCAGATGCCACTGCAGAAGTAAGCAGAATGAACAACAGGGATCTGCAGGCCGGGCAGAGCAGAGGAGGTCCATCCAGGCAGGGAGGGGCCGGGCAAACGTCCCCACGCTGCAGCCGCCTCTCTGCTAGAGCCCAGAAGAAAGTCTGGGAGGTGAGAAGAACCTGAAAGGGAGAAGCAGGTGGAAGTCATACCTCGCCCCCTCTCCAGCCACTCTGCTGAGGCAGAGACACAGGACGTGTTTAAACTTAAATGAGCAGCCAGAGGAAGGGGCGATGACAAAGGCAGAGAGAAAGGCAAACAAGACCAAGGCTGGAAACCAAGCGTGTCTCGCTGCAGGCTGAAGCACTCCTAGCTTCCGGCTCATGACAAATGCTTGTGGCACATGCGCAAATGGAAGGTGGCTGCCTCTCGCCCCATGCTCCAACTCCACATGTCCCACAGACTTCCACTTCCACTTGGCTACTGCAATTCCTAGGGTCTCAGTCCCCTACCACTTCTGCACCGTCCTTCTTGAACCTGCCAGCCCAGTCTCCAGTCAGTCCTCACAAATCCAACACCAGGAACATGTACCTCACGAAACTTCTGGGCTGCAGGCTGCCCTGTCAGTCTTTCCAACTACAACAGATGTCTCCAGATCTAACCACTCTAGAAAACCAAATTCCATCTATGGATGTCCTAGAAGGACTCATCCACAGCAGTCCCTGAAACAAGGGTTTGGGTGCAGGTGGTTTGTTTGGGTGGTGACCCTAGGAGTCAGCAAGACAATGGACAAGGAGATGAGCTGGGTAGAAAGTCAACAGGGTGCTTTACAAAGCCTGATGCCACAGCGAGTGACTGACTGGCTCAGCCCCCTGGAGCCCTGCAAGCACACCACTAGCTTTGCCAGGGCTCAGTATGTACATTTATCTCTAGCACTCACTGGAAGAAGGTCCTCCTCAAATGGGAATCTTTAATGTTTAAGATCTGCCTACTCATGCCATTCCCACCATACTCAGCCCAAGCCTTGCTCTGAAACCAGAGGATTTCTCAGGCAGTGAGACGCAGAAAGTCACTGGCCTGTAAGGGAACAGTCTGCCATGGCCTCCAGCATGGGCCAGCAGGGTGCCATCAGCACCTGCTCCATTTTGCCACCATACAGAGGAGCTATGCTCTACTGCTCCAAGATGCTAAAGGCAATTTCCAAGTTTCTCCACTGAATTGCAAGTAAACCAAACTGAACTCCAAGTAACCCAAACCCAACTCAAATCAGCTGAGACCAAAAAAAGAAAAGAAAGAAAGAAAAAAGGAAAGTAAAAGAAAAGAAGAAAGCAGAAAAAGGAATTCACTGATTCTAATAACTGGAGAGTCCAGGAAGAATAGTTTCAGGCATAGTTGGATCCAGGAGATTACAAAGATCCAAAACACTGCCTTCCTCTGTGCCTTGGCTCAGTTTGACTGCGCAAAGCAGCAGGCCTGCTAACCAAGTAGCACCAGGTTACCAATCTCCCACTTTAGCAACCCCCACAGAAAGAGTGCACGCA
>PVIC010059360.1:0-10135 GCA_004025085.1 Thryonomys swinderianus | reverse complement strand
TGCTGGAACCACTGAGCCAAATCTCCGCCCTAAGGTTTTCTAGTAAGAAAGCACACATAAATAATAATTGTACTGTCATGTACTAGCAGATCTGACCTTAGGACAGTAACCAAATTCTTGGAATTAATACTGTTTTTGTAATAGGACTGAGAAAGGTTAAAATGAAACAAAGGCTGGGCGTGGTGGCTCACGCCTCTAATCCCAGCACTCGGGAGGCAGAGGCAGGAGGATTGCTGAGTTGGAGGCTTGCCTGGGCTACAAAGTGAACTCAGGGCCAGCCTGAACTACAAAGCGAGACCCTGTCTCAAAAAAAAAAAAACAAAAAAAAACAAAGAACAGAACGTGAATCCTTTCAAACTGACAGTCTACATAATATTAAGCACTGTAGTGATAACTGTCACTTCTATTTTCCTAGTTTATAATAATTGTTTGATTTCTATTTTTCAGGTTCTTAAATTAGCAAATTAACCCTGAAAACATCTTATGACAATGACTAATACTAGAACTGACTTACCTTTTTTTTTGTCAAGTTGCTAATGATCGGGCTTAAAAGTATAGCGGCAAAGCATAAAAACAATGTTTAAAAAGCTGTATAAACTTGGTTACTGCCAAATAACCACTAGGGGGAGTATAAAATCTTCACCTCTCAAAGTGATTTTCAAAGGAAGCCTTTTTTTTTTTCTCTTTGAGACAGGGTGACTTTGTAGTTCAGGCTGGCCCTGAGCTCACTATGTAGCCCGGGCAAACCTTGAATTCAGCAATTTTCCTGCCCCTGCCTCCCAAGTGCTGGGATTATAGGCATGAGCCACCACGCGTGGTACTGATTGGAAGCCCAAGTATTGTTGTATGTGGTTACCAGGGACTAGGAACCTTGCGCTTGCCAGGCAGGCGTTGGAACCAGTGAGCCAAATCTCTGGCCCACAAAGCCTTTTTACAAGATAGTAGTGACTGACCATCACAGATCTGTGCTAAATATTATTACTAGTAGCTCCCCTCCCCACACCAAGGATG
Organism: Thryonomys swinderianus; assembly: GCA_004025085.1. NCBI lineage: Eukaryota > Metazoa > Chordata > Mammalia > Rodentia > Thryonomyidae > Thryonomys > Thryonomys swinderianus. The sequence continues at coordinate 9,124 of PVIC010059360.1, read as the reverse complement.
GATTTGTGCAAATTCATTCATATAATGACACTCAGATCTGGGCAGTAGGCTGGCAATAGAATGAAGAGAACTCACTAGGAAATAAAACCATTTCTCTCTAGTATGAAACCAGTGAAATGAACTAAGGATTTAAAGAGACACTAGAATTTTTTAAAGGTCATGTATTAATAATGCATTCATATCTAAAGTAAAATTCCTAGTAAATCCTAGAAAATTAATATTGATCAGTGTTTCACTGTTTATAAATATTTTCAATGCATATTATTTTATTGTTTTTGATGTACATTATTTCACCTTCTATTTACTTCATTTACAAATGGAGAAATTGGCCTCAATTTTTGCCCGAGGAGACAAAATTTATTAATATGAACCAAATCTAAGCTTTGGATTCCTAGCCTAAAATTCTTTCCTTTATGAAGTCTTGATTAACTATGTTAATACATGTACAAACTAAAGGACATGTACTTTTTTTTTTGGGACAGGGTCTCACTTTGTAGTTCAGGCTGGCCCTGAGTTCACTATAGAGCTCAGGCAAGCCTCGAACTCAGCAATTCTGTCTCTGCCTCCCGAGTGCTGGGATGACAGGCATGAGCCACCAAGCCTGGCACTGTGGTGTGGTATTGATTGCTGGTGGGCGTGAGTCACCACGCCCAGCACTGTATGTGGTTACAGGGGATCAAATTTAGGACCTTGTGCTTGCAAGGCAGAAGCGCTGGAACCATTGAGCTAAATCTCGGTCCCTGACATGTATTTTTACAAAACACATGCACATCAAAGATATTTAATTATGTAATATTAAAAATACTGTTGGGAGTCATGCTAGAGTGAAATAAATGTTAGTATGGTACAATATAGATTAGGACTTCTCAAACTATAACTGTACAAAAATCACCTGGGGATTTTGTTAAAATTTAGACTCAGTAAATGTGTATATAAATAGTACCTATCTCACAATAAAAAAAATTTTAAAAATTTAGACTCAGTAAGGTAGGACAATTCTGCTCTTCTTTTTCCCTTTCCCTTTTTGCAGTGTAAGGGATTGAATGAACCTAGGTCTTCACACTGGGCTATTTTGCCAGTCCCTACTGATTTAGGTATGTATGCATGTATGTTTTTTTTTTGTTTTTTGCTTTTTGGAGACAGAGTCTTGCTTTGTAGTTCAGGCTGGCCCTGAGCTCACTATGGTCCCCAGGCAAGCCGATGCGAACTCAGCAATCCTCCTGTCTCTGCCTCCCGAGTGCTGGGATTACAGGCGTGAGCCACCACGCCCAGCATTATATGTGGTAACCGGGGATCGAACTCAGGTCCTTACGCTTGCGAGGCAGGCGCCGGAACCACTGAGCTAACCCTCTGGCCCGCATGTATGTTTTTGAGCCAAGGTCTTAGTAACTCAAGCTGGGCTCAAATTTGCAATCTTTCTGCCTCAGCAACTACAGGGCTTGATTACAGAAACATGTGCCACTAAACCCAGCTAGGATCTGTATTTCCAATAAGCTGCAATACTAAAGCAAATGTTTCTTCAACCACACTTGAAAAGCAAACGCATACACAATATATTCAAATCATGGTCCTGTGATTTATAGACACATTTGTATTAATTATTATTATTATTATTTTTTTTTTTTTTTGGAGACAAGCTCTTGCTTTGTAGTTCAGGCTGGCCCTGAGCTCACTATGTAGCTCAGGCAAGCCTCGAATTTAGCAATCCTCCTGCCTCTGCCTCCAGGGTACTGGGATTAGAGCCTTGAGCCACTAAGCCCAGCATTTGTGGTATGTGGTACTGATAGCCAGTGGGCGTGAGTCACCAAGCCCAATATCATGGTATGTGGTTACCAGAGATCAAACCAGGGACTTTGTGCTTGCTAGGCAGGTGCTGGAACCACTGAGCTAAATCTCTGGCCCTAATCAATTTTGATTGATTGCAGTGCCAGGGATCAAACTCAGGCCCTTGTGCTTCCAAGGTAGGCGTGGTGCCACTGGAGCCAAATCCCTGGCAGTATTTCTAAATTTATTATGCAACCAGTTTTTAGACTTTTTGATTTTAGGACTGTGACGCTTAACTGACTCATTGTCAACTTGCGTGGACAAGTGAATTGAATTAGTTCACCTGATTCTGGGTGTGGAAGACCCACTTAAAGGAGGCTTTGTTGGAAAGGTATAAATAGAGAATGGAAGGGAAGGAATTCATGCTGATTTTTCTCAGAGGGGCTTCAGGCTAATTTAGTTCAGCTCTGGTTCTTGGTGCTAGCAAGGGTGGAGCCTGTTCTCTTCAGAGGAACTGGGGTGATTGTCTTTGCCTTTGCATCAGGTGCCATCTCCTGGCTCTCCAAGCAGAATCTTCAGCTTCGAGCACCTGTTTCTCAGCTCGCAGTTGCAAACTCTAGCTTCCTGCACTGGCTCTCGCACCTTCCAACACAGACCCTTTGGTCTTCCTTCACAGATTCCTCAGCTTCCTGACTTCATTTTTTTTTTGTTTTGGAGACAGGGTCTCGCTTTGTAGTTCAGGCTGGCCCTGAGCTCACTATGTAGCCCAGGCAAGCCTCAAACTCAGCAATCCTCCTGCCTCTGCCTCCCGAGTGCTGGGATTACAGACGTGAGCCACCACGCCCGGCAAGTTTCCTGACTTCTACAGGACCTTGCAGTGGGCTCCAGGCCTTGGCTAGGTTCTTTGATCTCTAGTGTATAGAGATCTTTTTTACTCTTCTATATTTGACTCTGGTGGATAGTCAACTAATCTTGTAAATTTCAGTGTCTTACATTAAATCTGTTTCTCTTGAAAATACTGACAAATTTATTTATAATCTTCAAGGTCAGCCTGGGCATCTTATAGACTTAGTAACATCTGGTCTCAAAAATGAAAAGATACATATGTACACACATACATAAATGGGGTAGAGAAATAGCTCAGCATGAAGGCTCTGGGTTCAATTCCCAGTACTGGGGCAAACAACAACAACAGAAACAGAATTTTTGTTTATATGGATAATATCCATCTATATTTTAAAAATTAAAATATTTAACTGACAAAGACTGATTATATTCAAGATATACAAGATGAATGGAAATAGTGTATAATGATTACCACAATTGAATGCACACATTCCTCATCATTTATGCTATGTATTATAGCCCTAAAACTTTATCCTACATCTGTATTTGAGAAACTAACTTAAAATTAAACATAAAATTAAAACAACACTGGGCCAGAGATTTCGCTCAGCGGTTTTGGTGCCTGCGTAGCAAGCACAAGGTCCTGAGTTCAATTCCCAGAAACCACATACAATACTGGGCGTAGTGACTCATGCCCCCCCAGCAATCAGTACCACATAATCCAGGTGTGGTGGCTCATGCTTGTAATCCCAGCACTCGGGAGGCAGAGGCAGGATGGCTGTTGAGTTCGAGGCTTGCCTGGGCTACACAGTGAGCTCAGGGCCAGCCTGAACTACAAAGTGAGACCCTGTCTCAAAACAACAACACTGAGATTTCATCTCATTCCAGAAAGAATGTCTATTATCAAGAAGTCAACCAGGGCCGGAGGGTTAGCTCGGTGGTTCCAGCGCCTGCCTCACAAGCGTAAGGACCTGAGTTCGATCCCCGGTTACCACATATAATGCTGGGCGTGGTGGCTCACGCCTGTCATCCCAGCACTCGGGAGGCAGAGATGGGAGGATTGCTGAGTTCGTGGCGGCTTGCCTGGGCACCATAGTGAGCTCAGGGCCAGCCTGAACTACAAAGCGAGACCCTGTCTCCAAAAAGCAAAAAAAAAAAAAGAAGTCAACCAAGAACAAATGTTGGTGAAGCTACGGGGTTGGGGGGGACACTTCGCTATTGGTGGGAGTGTAGATTGGCATAACTACTATTTCAGTGTAGAAATACTTCAAAAAACTCAAACTAGAGTTTTCATTTAATGCACCTATTCCCTTTCTAGGTATTTTCTTTTTTTTTTTGAGACAGGGTCTTGCTTTCGTAGTTCAGGTTGGCTCTGAGCTCACTGTGTAGCCCAGGCAAGGCTCGAACTCAGCAATCCTCCTGCCTCTGCCTCCCGAGTGCTGGGATGACAGGCGTGAGCCACCACGCCCAGCTCTAGGTATCTTCTTAAAAGAGTTAAGGTCAGCATAAAGAGTGATACCAGCATGCCCATGTTTATAGAAGCACAATTTATAATATCTAAATCTTGGAAACCACCCATATGCCCACAAGTTAAATAGGTAAAGAAAATGTGCTTTTCATAATCAATGACATGCTACTCTGCCGTAAAGAAGGATGAATTCAAGACATTTTTAGGTAAATGGGTGGAAATTTTGTAAGTGAAATAAATTAGACAGGAAAGTTCAAATATTGCATTGTTTCTTTTGCATAAGAAACCCAAAATGTAAATAAGGAGCAAAATGAAGGATAGAGGTTAGGAACAGGAAGAGGAATAAGATGTGGGGGAGGGAGAGGAGAACGGAAAGGGAATTAAAAAAGAGAATTGGAGGAAAAACTAGAAACAACTCTTCTGAATGGGGAAGGAGAAATAGGTTGATGGGAAGTGAGGTGAATGTTGAAAAATAAGATAAATTATGTACAGGTATGAATACCTCATTTATGAATGTTACTTATGTGTGGAAAACATGTACTAGTAAAGAATAAAGCAGGAAAATATATTAAATAATAATTCATTAAAATAATAGACCCATTATATGGTCAGCAAAAAAAAATACAGTAAAACCTTGGTTTGTAGCATAATTTATTTCATAAGCATGCATATAATACAAATGACTTGCATATCTAAGTGAATTTCCTTATAATAATGGAAACTCAGATGACTGTACAACCCAAACATATTCATATAAAATTATAATATTGTGTGCTCACTTTGGCAGCACATATACTAAAATTATAATATTGCAATATAATACAAAATAAAAAATATACAAAAAGAAAAATGAAGAAATTAACCTGCATTTAGCACTGAAAACTTTTGTTAAGCTGATGTGAAGGACACAAGAGAGAGAGGATTATTGTGTAGATGACTGTCACTGTCAATAATGGAATCACTGTATCTATCTACTGGCTCAACAGAATCTTTCTCTTTTTTGTGTAACTTTTAACAAGGAACCTATCTATCCAATGACACTTGCTTTCTGAGGAATTTATGGAAATGTGACACCTCACTGTTAAACAGATTCATCCTTTGTACAGCTAAAGACTTATTCGAGTGGTGCTCTGCTATACAATTTTATAGTTTCCCATATTTTACAGATTTCCCTAATCTCATCAGAAGTGAGGATTCCTTCACCTTTTTCTCCTTCTCCTCTGCAGATGAAAACTCCTCCACAACCTCTTACTGTAGAGACAAACACCCATAATCCTGCAGTGAGGAAGGCAAAAGGAGATAGGGAGGAATACAGGGAGACAGAGCATGTGGAAGGAAAATCATTGGCTCGGGTTTAATGGTGCGACATTCAACATCATGTATTACTTGTATTGCAAGATATTACTTGTTTATCAAGATAAAAATTATTGGAAATATTTGTCTGTCTTATGGAACACTGTCTTATGACAGCTGTATTTTTATAACTGTCTCAGAAAATCAGTGAGAAAAGAAAGGCGTTTTTTTTCACATTTTGCAAATATCTGCATTGGGTCACAGATTTAGCTCAGTAGTTCCAGTGTCTGCCTTGCAAGTGCAAGGTCACGTGTTAGAGCCCCAGTGCCACATACCACAGTGCTGGGCACAGTGACTCACTCCTGTAATCCCAGGAGGCAGGAGGACTGCTTTGAGTTCAAGGCTAGCCTGGGCTACATAGTGAGTTCAGGGCCAGCCTGAACTACAAAGCAAGATCCTGTCTCAAAAAACGACAAAACAAAAAACAAACAAAACCAAACACCAAAATACCCAGACCAAATATCTGGACTGTCTTGCTTACTAAAAAGACACCTGGATTCATGTGTTTGCTTTTCTGCTTAATCTGTTGTGATTTCCCATGTTCTGTGGCTCTTGGGAAACTTTATGATGAATGCATGAGACATTGAGAATAAAAAAGGCAAAAAAACGCCTTAGAATTATTATGAAAATAGATTTAAAATCAAGGATCCTCTGGTTTGATCCTTCTGAAATAATAGCTATGTTTTTGTTTGATTCTAGTTAACTTTCATTTTTTTTCCTGCTGTACTTTAATGTAGCACAAAACTATTGATATGATCAATGATTTTTAGTGATTTCTTGGCCTTGAAACCCTCTGAAAATCTGACAAAAGCAAGTAGACTTTCTTTCCTAGAGAAATGCACACATCCATTTTAAAATGCTTTACATATTTTGGAGGCTGGAGGACACGTGTATATATGTATAACGTATCTATAGGTTAAGAATACAAGGACTGGGCCGGAGGGTTAGCTCAGTGGTTCTGGCGCCTGCCTCGCAAGCACAAGGTCCTGAGTTCAATCCCGGAAACCACACAGAATGCTGGGCTTGGAGACTCACACCCACCAGCCATCAATACCACATACCACAGTGCGGGCGTGGTGGCTCACGCCCATAATCCTAGCACTTGGGAGGCAGAGACAGGCGGATTGCTGAGTTCCAGGCTTGCCTGGGCTACAGAGTGAGCTCGGAGGCAGCCCGAACTACAAAGTGAGACCCTGTCTCAAAAAAAAAAAAAAAGAATACAAGGACTAAATAAAAGTGAGGCAAACAAACATTTTGGGTGGTTGGACATAGGAGAGAGAAAAGTAGTCTCAGAGCTGATTCCCTTTTTAACATAGGAAAAGAAAGGTATTAGTGTCAGAGATATATGAATTGTAGACAAATAGAATTACTGGTCTCATTAAGTCACCCACAGGGCAATTTGCATGTTTAGGCTAGATGGATAACTTTATCTGGATAAATTCTCTCCCCTGCTCATAACTTTTAGAAGTGCACAGATATGCATACACTATTACACACACACATGGTTAGCTACTTAAGTACTTTATACAACAGACCAAACCTTCTTCTTGTGGTGCTGCTAACTGAACTCAAAACCTCTTGCATGCCAGGCAAATGCTCTACTACTGAGCTATACTCCTAGGTCTAAACTATCATTTCACACATGTCCATACATCCCATGTTTATGACAGTATCTTTATATCATGAAAACACTTAAAAAAATTTTTTTTTTTGAGACAGGGTCTTGCTTTGTAGTTCAGGCTGGCCCTGAACTCACTATGGAGCCCAGGCAAGCCTCGAACTCTGCAATCCTCCTGCCTCTGCCTCCCCAGTGCTGGGATTACAGGCATGAGCCACCACGCCCCACTAAAGGTAATATTTTGAGTGTGAGAGCCTATCTGCAAGGCTCTGGTGTTTTCTGAAGCCTGTAAATGTTCCATTATATCATACTGCTTCTAAAAATAGATACTGACAGGTCTATGGCTTTAAGTTGTTTTGTGATAGGCAGGGACCTGCAAATGGGTGAACCTAAGACAACCTAGATACTACCAAACTAATGTTTTTTTCATTTGTTTAACAAACATTTGTATTTTTTATTAACTAAACCTTAGGCTGGATGCCAAGGATTGAAGGATGAATAATACAAACAAGGTCTTTCTCCCAGAGCTTACAAATGAGAACTCGAGTGAGTTAATAAAGGAACAGTGACAAGTACTAAACGGATGATTTAGTCTCAGACCTTCTCGCTCTCCACTTTCCCGTTCAATGCTAACTAGATAAAAAGACTAGTTAAAAATATTAGATGACTAGTTAAAAATATGCTCGCACACTCTCTTGTGTACTAAGTGCTCACTAGATATATTTATCTATCTACAGATAGAAAGTGTTCTTGTGAAACTCAAAACTTAACCTCTTCTCTACAAAGATCAGAGAATCTTAGGCTGTTAAATTTGATTTACATTATTAAAGAATCATCTGTTAAACATGGCGCCAGTTGCTGAAGGATAGAGACTACACTACTGTAGGTAATCTACAGTAGGTAACTTACCTCAATAGGCAAATCTGAAATCTAAAATGCTCCAATATCTAAAACTTGTTGAGTACAGACAGGAGGTCCAAAAGGTTTTAGATTTTGAAGTATTTTGGATTTCAAGTTTTTCGATTACAGGCTCTATTAGTAAAGTCTATATGTGTACTCCTAAAGCTGAAAAACCCCTAAATCTGAAATACTTCTGGTCCCAAGCACATCTGATAAAAGATATTACTAAATATAACATAGTGCCTGCCCTCAAGTAGTTTACTTATTTATACAAAATAATTTGGCAGCTACAGAAAAACAAACAACTCAATTTTCAGGGATATCCTGAAAGTAGACTAAGATTTTTTTTTTTTTTAACCAGAACTGTAATTTGCTCTTAAGAGAGGTTTTCTCCTCCAAGGCAGGTATTTAGCAAAAGACTTGGCAGTCACTTGAAACTTCCCTCTAGAAACTGGATTACCACCCAACTCTATTCTGGGATTTACAGAAAAATCAATTCTTGAAAGAATACAACCCTAGTATGGTGGTTTAGTCCTTACTTGCCCTTATGTGTATATTTTTATTTCCTGTTTAATGATTATAGGCTTTACTTTTTTACCTTTTGGAGCCAAGGATTATTCGAGAGAAGCACTTCTGACATGATGGGTACATAAAACTCAAATTCTGGAGAGCAAGTACTGAGGCAAGAAGAAACTTTCTTTTTCTGGTCATGTGTTTACAGTAGGACCTACAAAACAAAATAGCCAAGGCGATGAATGGTGAATCTTTAGTCACATAAGCATGATTATTTCTTAGGAAAACCATTTAACTAATCTTGGCCAATAAGTTATCTTTTGTTTTACTTTTTTTTTGAGATAGGGTCTCCCTGTGTATTGTAGGCTGACCTTGAACTCACTGTAGTCCAAGCTGGCCTTAAACTCACAGGGATCTTGCTTGCCTCAGCCTCTCAAATGCTGGGGTTATAAATGTGCACCACCATCCCCAGCTTGTTTTATTTTTTCAAGTGAACAGTGTCAGTATATTGGAAAATTAATATTTTCCTTAGTTAAGACTATTAATAGAAAATAAAATATATAAAGACAACCAAATTTCATTTCTGAATAAATCCTCCATTCTGATAATTCAGGAAAAATATCAATGTGCTCCAAGCCATGCTTTCTTTCTATACCCCCCCC
>PVIC010059359.1:0-10142 GCA_004025085.1 Thryonomys swinderianus | reverse complement strand
CCACAACTCCCCGCTCCCTATGTACATAAACTCCATTTCTCTTTTTTTATTATTACCATCACATTTTTCCTTAGAATAGAGCTGAAACTGCAAATTCCAACTCTAAAGAATTCCTTTTTTAAATAATAATTTGTGCATGCTCTTTGCAATTATTATTGAATTTAAATATGTCACTTCTCTTCACATTACAATTTTTACCTCAACCAATAATTTTTCAAATCTGTAAAGAATATAAGTGATTCTTATAAATTTTAAATGTTCAGTAATTGAATATTTACCAATATATTTCTTTGAGGATCTGTCTTCTGTTTTCTTTCTTTCTTTTTTTCAGTGCAGATATGTATAATTATAGTTTTCATGCATACCATTATGAAATTTATTAATTTAATTCATCTGTGTTAATCTATCTCATAGGTACTTTAGATGGACTATAACAGAGCAGAAGCCTCAAAAAGATTAAGGTCTGAATTAACTTATCGGCCATAAAAGAGAAAGCTAAGTGGTGAAGCCCACCAACAGCTCAAACCTGGATTCCACGATTCTGCTCTAAGCTCTGGAGTTTCTATAACTCTGCTCTAGGAAAGCCTTTGCCAATGCTTACAAGGAACTGCTTATCCCTGCTTCTCTGGGTCCTGTTTGATGGAGGCCTCCTAACCCCACTTCAACCACAGCCACAACAGACTTTAGCCACAGAATCACGAGAAAATGTTATCCACCTGCCAGGTCGAAGATCACATTTCCAACGCATTAAACGTGGCTGGGTATGGAATCAGTTTTTTGTGCTGGAAGAATACATGGGCTCCGAGCCTCAATACGTGGGAAAGGTAATGGCACGTTTCTTTTGACACCTACTTGATAAGAAGTGAGAGGTGGATTGTGCATTGTTTATGGATGTTTTATGCAGGAGTTGATAACAGCAGGGAGTAGGCTGCTGGGTTAGAAATCCAAGAGACCTAGTTTCTCTTCCCGTTTCCATGACCTGGTAAGCTGTGGAGTTAGTTTGCTCTCATTGCTGAGACACAATGCCCAACATCCAAAGTTAGAAGAGGGAAGGTTTACTTGCCTGACTTTTTGTAGAGGTTTCAGACCATAATGCGCTGGCTCCAAGGTAGAGATGGCAAACAGGCATCACAAAGAAGAAACAGCATGGTGCGTCCAGAGTAGCAAAAGCAAGAAGGGGACCTAATAACATCTTCTGTCCCTCTTATTCTACCCGGATCACTGGGATTAGAGCCGTGCCGAATCCACCGTGTCCTGATTTAGGGCCTTGATCCCTGCACCACACACTCTAGCTTCAGCCATCTCTGAAGCTGCCTCTAACTGAATGAGGCTTTGGGGGACATCTAGAGAGAAACCATGATACATACTTCTTTGATTCAAGTCTCTGGTTATTTTAATGAAAATGTTACATATGTGTGTGTATGTATTTTGTTCCTAACTTAGATGTTCTTCGTTGAATACATGTTGCCATTATATGGTAATGTCGTCAAAGATACAGTTATTGCTCACAGCTACTCTGGAATTCTTTAGAAATCAGAGACAGTGAAAAGTCAGTAGGCACAAATATTCTAAATACTGGTAATACTGAATCACGGAATGTATTCCTTCCCTAGTAGCCTCAAAATATATCATTCTTTTAGGATTTTTAAAGAATTTGATTTGCCTAGATTATACTTTTTACTGTATTTCCTTATTTAGTATCCATCAAAATATTTTTGAAGATGCTTATGGTCGACTGGATAAATGTTAGAAACCAAATATGTACAGGTAAATCTTTTGTACACCACGGTACACAATTTTTAATTCTTGTTTACAGATATATACTTTTCTGCAAAAGAAACAGTTTAAATATATAATTCTCACTGCTTATTTTTCACAAAAACTTCATTTTTGCTTAAACAGTCTAAATTTATGCATTTTTCCAAATTTTTCCTTGAGAATTAATATTTAATTTAAAAATGTTGAATTTTTTTCAATTTTTCTAAAATTTTTGTCATATGGGTTTTAAAGAAACAAACACTGAGGAGAATTTAAAAATAAATACAAGACAGAAATAGAAAAACGGAACAGAGCATTTATAAAAGGATATAAAAGATCTTGTCTTTTGACCATTAAATCTCTGCTTTCTATAAATTTCATATAAAGAGAAACATGTCCCTTTTATAGATTACAGTGTTATGTGAAATTAAACATATCCATTGAAGATCTAATTGTTTTTGCTACATTTTTGAAGTTTTCCTCATGGCAATATACTTAATGTCTATTGGCTTTTACAATTGAGAAGACCTTCCACAGAAGCCACTCCTCTAGATTTGAGAATAGATTTATGAGAACATGGAGACCAATTCAAAGCATTGTATGTATATATGTAAAATATATAAAATGACTAATATTCTTGCTCTTTCTGGAAAGCCTTTTAGACAGCCTATAGAAAAGTAAATTATTGTCACTAGTGCAGATTTCATTGCAAAAAAAATAAATAAATAAATGAAAGGCCAAAAAAATGGCAAATGGATAAAACATAACTAGTCAATCTCAAATTTGACTGTCTCTTTTCTTGAAGCTAAAGCTTGTGTGGAAAACATCAGTAAGTGTAGTTCTCATTATTGATAATTCCATTTATATAAAGAAAAATGATTTTCCTACATGCAAATGTAAGATCACATGCTTATATTTATAGAGGATGCTTTATGTGACTTCGTGGACATTTTTCTTAACAATACTTAAATGGTGCATTTTTACTTGAATGGCTGGCCCCCTTTCAAGTAAAAAACACACTAAATGATATTCTTTGTTTTTATTTTTTTCAAAAGACATCTGATGGTAAAGCCAGTATGTTTCACTTTGACTCTAAGCTTTGAATTTACTGGTAGAGCACAGTTGAGGCTCCACACAGTAGAGCAGGGGAGAAATGAGTTTTAGCTGAAAATTAATTCAGTTACCTGCAATGACTCCCAGGAAATAAGTAGACACTTGTATTACAGGTGTGTCAACACACAAATATGTGTGAGTACACACACTCAAGAATACACAGAAATTTGCTTATGCCAACACAATAATAGCATAACTGTCTGAGTATTGCTATTTTTTTGCTCTACTCTCAAAGCTGTGTATCAAGACAATACTCCCCATTATATCATCAAAGAACAATTAAGGAAACTGAACTGTCACTTCAGATGGATTATAGTTTGCAGAAATCTGTAAGGCTAAACTGTTTAAAAGGATAAAATTATTTTAAAATAAACCATAGACAGAGATTCATAGGGATCTCTTTACTCAGCGTATTTCTCATGGAGAATGTGTTATATCCGGAAGTGGTATTAAGTCCTGTGGAGATACATACAAGCATGAAGGTCCCCAGATTACTATAATAGCAGGTAAGTTTTATTTAGTGCTTCCTTTGGGCACTGTTTTAATTGCCCTCCATGCATAAACTTACAGAATCTTCAAAACAGCTAGAGAAGGAATTATTAGAAGCTTTATTTTATGTCAGAAAACACAGGCAGAGAAGTTAAGTAGCTTCCATGTGTCCTGACACCCTATCGTTCTAAAGCCAAAATTGTAGACCAGGCAGTTAGTTCCCCTGCACCAGAAAAAATATCAGTGTGTATCTTTCAGTGGCTAACAATAATTTCTAATTCTCTATGATACCATGACTTTTGCTAACGGTGTGATAGAGGCTCACTTAGGAGCTCTGTAAACCCAGGAGGATAATTAATTATGCTCAGAAGATGGAGGGATTCAATATAGGCTTCACAGTTGTACATACACATGAGATAATTTGGATAAAAGGTCATTTTACTATCCCCTTTGAAGAGAGGGTATGGAGCAATGTTTATGTAAAGGTAAGTGACTGAAGCTTAAGCGAGCCTGGATAACCATATTCAGCATAGCTGGAGTGTGTGAGCCAATTCTTTAAAGTAAGAAAACAGCAAAAGTAGGAATGTCTCAATTCAGATCCACAAATAAATAGTATTTTCTCTAAAAGAGTAAAAATTCAGAAAAATGTGTCTTAGATGCGAATTGACATAGTTAAATTGTACTTCTAGAATGATCCCTGAAACAACCATGTACATGTGACACAGACAGAAATAGAGATAGATAGCATTTGGAGAAGATCATGCTGTGTTTGTTTCAGGAGTAGTGAAGGAATTGTGATATTAGAGTTCAAAATTTGAAAGGTGAAAAGAAAATAAAAATTAGCAAGTGCCCATTGCTGTGAAACTATAAAGGAGACAAACTTGAGAGTATTACAGATATAACATCTTTCAAAATCAATGAATAATTGCATGTATAGAAAAAGAGAGGCGGAAAAGTAAAATGATGAAGATTCATGAGTTCTGTTTTATGGAGATCTTCTACAGATCTGGTACCAGGATGTAGGAAAAATAATTGGTGAATTTACTTAGAAATATCCTGGTGAATTACAGTAGATACTTGGATACATTAATCTAGAGTCTATGAAAGAGTATCTGGCATACAGACAGTAGTTATAATACATAAATGGGTAATACACTCTGTGATAAATGGTGGAGAGATAAAAACATAATTTTAAATTGAAAAGTAGATGAATTAGCTCTCACTAATAAGTAAAATACAAACATTACAATAGTGTCCTTGGAGATAAAAGAAGAAAAAAGTTTTAAGACAAAGGAATGACAAAAATGTTGAATGTTACAGGTCAAATAATACCATTATTGAAAACTGCCATTGGTTCTAGGAATAATAAGTCATAGGTGTCCTTTATCAAAAGGATTCTTAGGATTTTATCTGAAGCTTAAAGGATTTAAAAAGGCAAAGCACAAGGTATGAGTTACATATCAAAATTGTAGATCTAAGAAGTTGAGGAATGCCCTGTTGATATGCTGGTTTCATCTGATAGATATTATATTAGTGAGTATTATTCAATGAACCAGAGCCAACTGGACATATATTTGTACAGAAAGTAATATAATTTTATCTTAAGAAACTGGTTGAGGGAATGATGTAGCTGAAGGTACAAATATGGACAGCAGGGTGGTGATGGAGATAAAAGCTGATCTTAGGGCCAGAGATTTAGCTTAGTGGTTCCAGCGCCTGCCTAGCAACTGCAAGGCCCCAGTTCAGTCCCCGGGAACCACATACCACAACCACAGTACCAGGCGTGGTGACTCACGCCTGTCATCCCAGCACTCAGAAGGCAGAGGCAGAAGGATTGCTGTGAATTCAAGGCTTGCCTGGGCTATGTAGTGAGCTTGGGGACAGCCTGAACTACAAATTGAGACGCTGTCTCAACAAACAAACAAAGAAAAAACTTTAAGTTAGCTTCTGAAGGCAGACTGCTGGAAAAATTACTTTCTATTCAGAAGTGAGTTCAAGGCAATAAATTGATTCAATTTTTCCTTCACACTTTATGAAGGTGATATGTTTCACTCAGTGTTTGCTGATTTAAGTAATTGTCCTATTCAAAAATACCTTCAGATGCATTCAGAAAATCTTCTGATGATATAGTTCATCACATTGCAGCCATCATTTTGGCCATCATTAATTTATTCCTTATCTAGTTGGGTCCTTAAACAGCACTTTATACTGCCTCTCCCTATAATCACAGTGGCAAGCTCATGCTTATGTGTAACATAAGGCAATTGTCCTGCAGCAAAAGAAGGCACCAATCCTTCCCCAGAAAAGAACGTAAAGTCCTCAAGTGCTAGTTATTTGTCTCTTGGTGTCTCATAATTTACATAGTGTGACATAAAAATAACAAACCCTTCATGTTGTGATCCAGAATCAATATCTCTTATGTTTCATTATAAGGAGCTAAGAGAGGGAAGAAAATAAAGCTACTGCATAGATAATTGCACATAAGAGTATATGCATATCAAATGTATTCATGTCAAAGAAACATTCACAGTGACTGGTCTTACATGACTTTTCACATATCATAACTGATAGTTACATTTACCTTCCTCAACGTTTACTGTTCCTTTGTCTCAGTGAGCAGCTCAGCTTGGCACTTCTCTGCCTGGTGAGATGACTCAGTATTCAATCCTGAAGGGTCTAGTGAGAGTCATCAAAGGTCCTGACTGAACTCTCGTGATGTTTCCATCTACTTCAAACACGTGGCAAGCAGGAGGCCCCATGGTGTCTCCTGCGGTCTAGACACACCCTTCTCATTGCACTGTGTAATAACAGCCCAATTTCCCTTTTAAGTCAAGAAGAACCACCTCAGCCACACAAAAATCATCTTCTTTGTTTTTTCATTCAGAGAATTAAGGATTCCACATTGGCTGAGAGGGATGCTCAATTGTTTGGTTTAGGGAAACCATTGTCATGTCTCCTTCCCCTTGGAGAGGCCATCAGGCCAGCAGATTATGAGGTTCATAGGAACAGGAAGGCCATGTGGGACATATTAGTGGTGCTGTTTCCATGCCCACCTCTCAGGGCCCATGGGTCATGCTTGAGGACGGATTCTCCACTGTGGATACAATAGCATCACGTTTTGCTTTCTTACTCAGGGCAGATTCGGCATCCTGGGGAACCTGCCCTCACCTGTAAGATAGAGCCACCTTGTTGGCCCTGTAACTGAACATCCAAACACAATTCATCCTTCTATTCAGCCATCTGCCTCAAGCTATAAGGAACATGACTAGCAATGAGCATGAGCAATGAATCCCATGAGCATATGATGATTACTGTACTCAATTTGGTATATACTTAGTTACATGATTAGAAGCAATGCAATATACAGGCTGGGGATTTAGCTCAGTGGTTCTGGCATCTGCCTGGCAAGGAGGATTGCTGTGAGTTTGAGGCTAGCCTAGACTACATAGTGAGCTCAGAGAGTGAGACTGTCAAAAAAGAAATCCAATGTAGAAGCCCATTGTCATAGATGAGCCATTATAACAACTCCATGGCTTGTAGTGTTGCCATAAGTATTAAATGTTAGGGAGGAAATATCTGTATCCCTATATGTCTATTCAAATGAAAATATAATGGGGCTTCTTTTGGAATGGGTGTGGTCAAGTATGACCAGTCAGATAGCCTCCTGGGCACCTCAGGGAATGGGGGGTTAACTGTTGATATCTATTGGTTGCAGTGGTTGTAACCAGGCCAGTCTCTGCTAAGGGAAAATCCCATTCAGACCTGCCTCCCTGCCATTATGACCTCTTTGTTCATGAGCCCACTGGCCTTCTAAAGTAGTCTCTAGAGAAAGAGGGTGATTGGTATCCAGATAATGGTCCCATCTCATCTATTTTCCTATTCAAACTTTACTTTGTTGATTAAATATTTTAAGCATTTATAGAAATTGCAAATAACTCTGCATGTTTTGTCTGTTCAGAGAGGTGTATTAAAACCCTTCCCAAGAAATCCTCACAGTAGATTTCCCACTTGCAACCCTTCTCAGTACGTGATCACCCAGCCAAATCATTGGCCATAGCCCAGAAATCAATACGTGATTTCATGTCTGGCCAATTCTCATTCTAAGCAAAATGAAAAAGCAGGTACACTGCATGACGTCTGCCTCCAGGGAGGATTTCCCTTCACTGTGGTCCTTCAGGAGGCCCCAGAAAATCTATAACACTGCAGATGTCTGATTTCAAGTGAGACTTTTTACTATAAAGGAACATCTGTCAGCCAGGCCCAAGCCTTCTATTCATCTGTCAGCTAATACCAAGAAGATAATAATAATCTGTCAGATAATTTGGGAAGTTGTGGGTAGAAATGAAAGATGACAGTATACAAGAAACCAGGACCATGGGAGTTTGGGCCACTTCTTATAACACTCTGTACCTTGAGAACCTGCTGAGGCCTGATATTTGCAACTTCATTTGCTTATGAAGTAGTGCTGTATCCAACCAACTCATGCATGTTCAAGTCACACAATTTGTGATCCTGTCACCAGTGTTCAGTCTTCAGTATTTCCCAGTAGCAAACCAGGAGGTGTTTCTCAGAGAGGGAGTAGTTATCTGAGAAAGTAGAAAGCTTTCTTGAGATCTCAAGTGTATGTGCTGCAGTGCGCCCACAAACACCTCAGGAGGAGCACATGGAGGAGTTAACAGCATCCTTATTTGCCACTGGCATCTAAAGCTTCATGGGATCTGCAGTCACATGTAGCCCAAATGGCACAGTGGCTGGCACAACAGCTTGCACATGCACCAAACCTTCTTTTGTTGTGGGCCCTACTCAAAATTAGCAGCTTTTTACATCACTGAGCAAATGAGTCCCAGCAAGACCTAAATGAAGAATACACCGCCTCCAAAATCCAAATGGGACCACTAAGTGTGGATGCAGAAGTCATACACAAGCTTCACCTTCGCCAGAATGTCTTACTATGCTTCATGCTACTGGATAACTATAGACTTCACTTTGTAAGGAAATAGTTTGTATGAAAGTCTAGGATTTAGTACTTCTTTCTCATTGTGTCCAATCAGTAAAATGTTTTCAATGTATTGACCCCAGTATTGTTTTAGAAGTGAAAAGGTGATCATGATCCTTGTGAAGCTGACTGTGGCAGAGGAATGGGGAGCTGATCTATCTCCTTATGTGCCTATTTGTTCAGGTTTTGAAGAACCCCATCAGGCCCAGCAGCCTCAATGGGATTCATCATCTGATTCAATTCTTGACAATCCCTCATCATTTTCCAGGACCCATCTGTCTTCTCCTTAGGACAAATAGGAGAGGGCGAGGATTCCACCTTTGTGTCTCTCAGCTCCTAGGTGGTGACACGAATCTCAGTGACCAGGAATTCATTATTATTTTTGGTTTAGGTGGTAGTAGATCTGATGACTAGATCTTGACCTTCCTTCCTATAGAGATCTCATTTGAAAAGCTGGTGATTGGTTGTGGGGATTCTGCCGGTGGTGAATGTATCTGTTTTAGCCATATGTTCTGTACCTGGGAACCTCACTACAGAAGGGACCATGGAGCCAATGGCTTCACCATGAGACATGAGCCAAATTCCACTTCGCACTTGAAATCCATACATGCTGGCACGAAGCTCTGGTTGCATTGTCGGTCTGAATCAGTGTCATTTTGGGACAAGTGTCTGATATCCACATTGTCTCTTCTCAGTGCTCAGTTGCACTGTTAAATACTATAGGGCCCTTTGAGTATGACTTTTTTCATTTATCTTTATGAGTACACTGGATATACACATCATGATCACACTCAATATTGGGAATTTGTACCAGTATATGACACGATTTAATTCTCACTTTTTCCCATGCCCCTACATACTCCACAACCCTTCGACCCCTAAATGCATAAGCTTTGTTTCTTATATGATTTTCTAAAGAAAAATAGTTCTTTCTCAGGGCATCTGCTTCTTTTTCATTCAAGTGGTTCTGAGTCTACAACTGGCTCAGTTTGGGAATCAGTGGATTTCTCTTCTAGTAACCTGATTAGACTATTTTTCTCTTGAATTTTCTTTGTTATTCAGATCAAATAGGAATTCCATAGGATTTCTATCCATTTCATTTTGAAGGAGAGAATTATCAGCCAGCTAATGGCTAAATGTCGGTGAGTCATAGTCTGATTTTTGGTCTAGTGTGCACTATGGGTTCTGTGATCTGCCTGCCCACACCCAAAGATCCAGTGATTTTCGTGGTATCCAAGCTTTCTGGTTCTGTGGCAGTAATTCTCACTGCCGTTAAGACCTGGTCTACAGCAAAGAACAGACATGGCAGACCTGAGGTGCAGCTCACAAGTTACTTCTCATAGTGGTACTAAAATCCAAATAGGTCTTACATGAGAAATTCATTCAAAATTTCCAGCTTCCCTATGGCTTAGAATTCCTGCTTGCGCTGTAAACCCAGGCAGCTCTAGCATTTCAAATTTATTTTCTAGAGCCTATGTCTGCCTGTATCTTTCAGCCATCCAAAGAAAGGAAACATTGGAATCCTGTCTTCAGACAGTAACATTAAATGCCAAATCTAGGTGTTCTGAGCCTTTATCAATAAGTTCAGCTCAGCCCAACTTTCTGTTACTTTTATCATTATTCCACACCCTTCATATTCATTCCCCATGCATCTGTCTAAGTTAGAAACGAGAATTCTTTATGGAGTTAATATATCTCCCATTCCCTTCTCCACCTACTTCCTGGGTCTCCAGAATAGTTACACCTGGAAGCAAAAATAGGTTGTGGGGGTGAGTCTGAGGACACT
>PVIC010059358.1:0-10156 GCA_004025085.1 Thryonomys swinderianus | reverse complement strand
GGAAGAATGGCTAATAAAGAAATGCACCAAAATCGATGGCTTTTGTAAATGCCAAACATTAGAAAAAGTTAGAAAGCATAATAAATAAAATGGCTTTGTAATAGCAAGCAAACATAAATTTCTGGAAGTAAACTTAAGCAATATGCAATCCCGTATGAAACAATCTATAAAATTTTACTGAAAGAAATAAAATAAGACAAATGAATGGAAGGATTATTAACTTGATGTTATAAAGATTCCATTTTCTCCTAATTAATCTAAAAGTGCAATCCCAGGCAACATCTGCAGAGAAGTCTAAAGGTTATCAGATGACAGAATGAACAGATAGATCATTAAAGTTTTTTTCTACACTATTAAGGGTAATTAGTTCCACAAGATGTGAAAATATTTTCTAGAATCAAAAGTTAAAATCCAGAGTGATTTAGGTCAAACAGAGGACAGAAGACCAGTCTAGCAGCTTACAGTGAGGATGAGATACGTACTCTGGGTGCTTCGTAGAGTCAGTGTAGAAAAGCTGGGTTAGCCAATAACCACTGAACCATGGTGAAATTTGTAGGCAGAAAAAATAAATTCAATCCTTAGCTCAAATGACAAAAAATAGTACCATCAGGATTGAGCAAGCATTGAGAGAGCAGAAGTAGAAAAGCATCAAAACAAACTGTGACTTTTTTCCCCTTACGGTTCGGTACTGGAAAGCAGAGGGCCGCTAGGCTCTTATAACTGCACAAAGCTGAAGGGAGGTGCTGGCTGGCAGTTGTTGGGCTGCCTCTTTACCTGCAGGGGAGTCCTGGGCAAAGTAGTCATCTATATTTTGCAATTTTCTCACCTCTGAAATGGGAATGATGAGTCCCTAGTTCGGGGATTATGGCGAAGATAAAATGACATGGCACTTGCTAAATGCAGAGCATTCTAGATACATTAGCTGGCTGTGCTTTTGTTTGTACAGTAGTTAAAATTCTGCACAAAGAAGCTCTTCCAACACACTGGGGGGACATTAGAGAAAGCTATGCACTGCAGCGGGGCAGCGGCAAGGAGCAATGGAGCTTGGTCCACCAGCCCAGGCAGGGCAAGGCGCAGGCGCAGGCGCAGGCGCAGGCGCAGGCGCAGGCGCAGGCGCAGGCGCAGGCGCAGGCGCAGGCGCAGGCGCAGGCGCAGGCGCAGGCGCAGGCGCAGGCGCAGGCGCAGGCGCAGGCGCAGGCGCAGGCGCAGGCGCAGGCGCAGGCGCAGGCGCAGGCGCAGGCACGAGACAGGCATAGTTCACACAGCTCTCCTCTCTGAACTTCCGCTCACCAGGAGGAAGTGGCAGCTGCGCACCAGGAGTATAAAGCCCGCCAGGGTTAGGCGCACAGCCTGCCGCTCCCCAGCTGAACGTGGATATGACGGAGTGGGTGCTGGGCTCCCAGGGTCAGGGAAGGAAGCCCTGACTCTGGACTCCCAGGTGTTAAGCAAAATAAGAGACAAACGGTCCTGCGGACAGATGGCTGGGGGCTACCAGGAAAGCAAAGAAGACATGATGCTTTTATCCTGTTTCCTGAGTTTTTTTGATCATTTGCGTTAGATACAATTCAAAGAATTAATTTGATATTAGCTGCTTACCCCCGCCCCCCTACACAGCGGGGAAAGACTTCTGAGAAATGGTAGATTGGATATTGCTGGAATGAATGAGCCCCACCTTGTCTGGAACTCAAAATTCCAGGGAGACACTCTTCATCCTTTTTTTTTTTTTTTTACAAAGAGTAAGTATATTAATACAAAGATTTCTTAGTTATTAATAAAAGGAACAAACTCTCCCAAAAGAAAAAAAATAGGGGAAAAGACACAAAATAAGAACATAAACATATGAGAAGCAAAAATCACATGATGGCTACTGGATTCCCTGAGACGGAAGGTGGCGTGCGTCAGCCCCCCGCTGCACTGCAGTGCCGGGCAGATCGCACACCCCGTGACGACGGGGATCCTGCCAACTGCGAGCTGCCTCCCACCCGGGAATGGACCTGGAGTCCTAGTCGTTCAGGGCTATCTGGGCGAGGAATGGAGACAGAAACTGCATTTCAGGTCTTCCTGACCTCAGAATCTAATATACGGGGAGAAAACCCAATAAAATAAAACTGCCAAGAGAGAAAAAAAAAATCACCAGTAGCAACCAACAGGGAAAGAAAAAGTAATCAAATGCAAAGAATTTCTGTAACAGCCACCCTGGGAGTCCCCAGCCGGTCTGGAGACGGACAGCACCGTGCCAAATGGCTCCCCTGCTCCCCAGCCGCTGGCTCATGTGCCTGCCAGGCAGGGAACAGGACCCGACGGCTCTCCCACGCGTGATTCACGGCTCACAGGGTGTCTCCGGCGTCCTCTCTGCAGAAGGGCTGGGACTGAGAAAACTGCAGGACAAGAGTCCCGGGCACCTGGCGCGTCTGGGTGAGGTGAGCACTCCGTTCCTGCAGCAGCAGCCGCTAGGGAGCAGAAGAGCCGGCCAGCTTCCAGGCACTGAGAGGGTGGGGGCTGCCTCCCAGGGACCCCAGAGGCCAGAGCACTCGGCAGGGAGGTGGGGGCGCCACTGATCGGCAAGGCCCTTCCTGGCACGGGGCTGCCTTCATCAGGGACGCTGTTCTCTAGGGGATGAGATGACATCCTTGCATTCCCTGCAGAGTGAATATCATTAAAATAACAGATTTCGTCTCAGTCCACAAGGAATGGCTGCTACTGCGAAATCAACCAGCAATAAGTGCTGGCGAGGCTGCAGGGAGAAAGGAACCCTTCTCCACTATTGTTGGGATTGTAGACTTGTCAACCATTGTGGAGGTCAGTATGGAGATTCCTCAGAAAACTAGCAGTGGAGGGCCTATTTGACCTTGGTATTCCCCGCTAGGAATACACCCAAAAGAATGAAAAGAATCATATTATAAATACAGATGTGCACCCATGTTCATAGCAGCTCAGTTTGTGGTAGCCCAATCTTGCAAACAACCCAGATGCCCATCAACTGGAGACTGAATAAAGAAGATGTGGTTTTTTAAATAAAATGTAGTATTACTCTGCCATAAAGAATGACACGTTTCATTCACTTATGTGCAAATGGACACACCTTGAGGACACACTAATAGGTGAGATAAATAGATCACAGCTCTGTAAATACTGTATCTTTTCTTTGGTATGAGAACCTGTAGATGTAAATGAGTTCTCCAATGTATGATAGATTTTGTAAAATAGGAGCTATTCAAAGAGAATGTGGTAGGGGAACATAATGAGGGGAAAGAATAAAAGAAAAATAAATAGCATGTATATAAGGGGTGGGGGGTTGTGGGTGGGTAGGGATATGGGTAAAAATGAGAATTAATTTCTGTCATATACTGGGACAAATTCCCCAATGTTGAGTGTGATTGTGAGCTGCATATAAAATGGACCAATAAAGAATTCCATTTAAAATGAATGAATGAATGAATGAATGAATGAATGAATGAATAAGCCACCAGAGTGAGACTCAAGGTGTGATGTGCTGGGTGAGTAGGAGCAGGGCTGGCTCACCTGGTGCCTGGAGATGCCCCCTGTTCAGGAGAGCCTCTCTGGAGATGCTTCCTGTCCAGGGGGAGCCCTGAGATGCTCTTACACTAAGGTGCAAGATGTCCCATGGACAGTGGACGGTCTAGACACTCCCTGCACAGAGCAAGGTCTGAGATGCTCCCCATGCGGGAGGGCTAACGAGTTCCCTGCTCAGCAAGCGTGACGTGTTCCCTGTTCTGAACTGGGTCGTGTTTTCCTGGTTCTCTGCGTGTAGAAAACGTAGCTGCACTTCGAACCTCTCCCAGAGAGGCAGACGCCACTTTGTAGTGTTTGACCCTGGGCTCCAGCCTGGTTCACGGAGGAACTAACTGTGTTCCTGCTGCCTTTGTTTTCACAGCCCTGGCTCTGAGAGGGCCCTTCTAGCATGCTTCCCACTTCCCTCGACTGCATCATTATACCTGCGAAGTAAATCCCCCAGTAGACTACATTTTAGTCTATAAAAATAGGACTTTGTTCTTTACTTCAAACTTGGTTTTGCAGCAGCAAAGTTTTTCCAGAAATTTTTCATGAAGAATTCTTTCTCTAATACAGAATCTTGCAATTTTCCTAATGACATAGCACATGATTTTTAAATTGTTTTCTTGTACCTAATCCCATGTCTTTGAATTTCTCGGTCCTGAGGGAATCTTCTAAGAGACCTGCCTGGAAATTATATCCAGTGAAGTTTTAATATAAACTACAAACAAAGGGGACAGCTGACTTTATTTTATTAGAAAGTCATTTATTTTATATGTTAGCAGAACATAGTTATCTGTAGAGTCTCAATTTTGTAATCATTTACAATGTAAATGAGTCTCTTCTTACTGAATCATAGCCTATTATGCCACTAGGTCCCTTAGCTGATTCTAGAATAAGATAATGATCTTGAAAAAATGTAGTCTCTTCACCCCCTGAATTCTGGTTTTCAGTTAAAGAATTCCATATAATTTCCATGGTAGATGGTAACGTTTCCTTCAAAACATGCATGAAATCTGCTATTAAAATGGCCAACCCCAGCTGAAGGATGGCACGGTTTCACAACCTAATTATGAACACTTAGTGATCTCCAGAGGCCCAGCAAAACAAGTACATGCATCTCATTGGCAGAGCAGTGATGCCCTTACAGCAACACACCGTGTGCCAGGGGAAAGTGAGGCACGCGGGGCATCCTCCTAACCCACCATGCTGACGCAGACTGTGATCACACCTTACAGACGCACTTTTGGGTTCTTGACCATTTGGAGAGTGGTGGGGCCTTAAAAGAGAGAAGCAGCTGCTGACCTTGGGAACCGACCTGGTACCTCTGTGAGGTAAACCTACTCGCTCAGCCACAAAAGGGTTCCCTGGTCTTGGAGGTGCTGGGTGGAACTTGCCATGCTAAACAATGGACTTTCTGGGCCGGAGATTTAGCTCAGTGGCTCCGGTGCCTGCTTCGCAAGTGCAAGGTCCTGAGTTTGATCCCGGTAACCACATACAATGCTGGGCGTGGTGACTGGAGCCCACCAGCAATCAGTACCACATACCACAGTGCTGGGCGTGGTGGCTCACACCTGTCATCCCAGCACTCGGGAGGCAGAGGCAGGAGGATTGCTGAGTTCGAGGCTTGCCTGGGCTCCATAGTGAGCTCAGGGCCAGTTTGAACTACAAAGCAGACCCTGTCTCAAAAAAAAGAATGGATTTCCTGGGACTGGGCTGAATTCCACCATGTTTTCTCTCCTCCCCTTATCCACCCAGTAATGGAGAAAACCCACTCCCCTGCTTGCAGAGATGTCCCAGGGCGACTCTGTCCCCTGTTCCTGCTGGTGTTTCTGGTCTAACAAGCTCTTGGCCTGGGTCCCAGCCCCGTAGGCGCCACAGGAAGATAAACTGTGTCCTGCTGGGTAGTCTGTGATCTGATCTGGCTCAGCGCAGCTCAGTAAGACCTGCAGGCACTTAGTAGGGTGATCATTGGTCTCCTGTTCTTCCACCGAGATCCTCAACGCGAGCCTTGGCTCCATCTGCTCAGGCTGCGCCTCTGCTCCAGCCTGGTGTCTGTGTGTTTGCAGAGCCGGTGCCTTCCTGCTCTTCAGTTCTCAGAGGAGATGTCTTCACCATGGGGAAGCCATGCCCTCTGCCTTTGCCAGCCGGCTCTCACTGCTCCGATTCACACAATACCCACGTGTTTCTTCAAGGCACTTTCAAGGGCCTGCATTCATTTGCTTCCTTATTTTGGCCTTCACAAAAAAAAAAAAAAAAGATCTTTGAAGTTTGGATCTGGCTGGCCACCCTCACTGGAGGTGCAGCTCCGAGGCCTGGCTGTGCTTCTACAGATCTGCAGTGGTGACTCCTAACAGCCCCTGCTGTTTCTGCGTGACAAGCCCCAGCTGTCTTGACTGTCCCCTGCACACCGCTAGGCTCTGCTTGCCGCTTCCTTTAGAGCTCTGAGCGCAACTTGTACAAGTCGTGAGCCAGTGAGTCTGGACGGAAGCCCGGCGGGTCCGTGGTGATGCTGGGATCACCTCGGCCGCCTCGGGCTCCTTGAGTCATTAAGCTGAGGACCGAGGGCCTGAGACCCGCGCTTCCTGCCTGCTCCCAGCCGGGAGCGTCCGTGACCCTGCATCCGTGTGACACACACTGGCCGTTTTCTCTATTAGTTTGCTTCTTCCTCTCTACTGCGGACACTTCCGTGCTCCAGCTAGTGTCACTGACCCTCTGTGAGCCTCGGTGTGCACAGCAATACAAGGGGCAGGAAATACGGTATGCACGTGGGAAGCCACAGATCTGGGGAGAGGTAGCTTCAGAGAACATTGTACCAGCCGGGGGCCGCACCGCCAGGAGCTCCGCACGCTGGACATGCACAGTGACTTCAGCACACGTGCCCGGTGCCCCTGCCCCAGGAGCCAGGTGCTCTCAGGCTGTGCAGCTCACTCTGTCATCTGAAACTGCTCATGCAGGTAGTTTTCTTTTGCTTTCTTCCACCTTCTCTTTTCCTGCCCCCTTCCTTCCTCCTTTCCTTATTTCTTTGTGTCGTTTCGAGTCGGGGAGGAATGCAGGCCTCCCGCGTGCTGTGCGGCCCTCTCCCGCTGAGTGCGCATGCCCTGACCGTCTGCTTCAGCTGGTCCCCAGCCGGCAGGCGCAGCTCCAGTCCGGGACGGCCCTGCTCCGTGCTGCTCTAGTTCACCCTCCTCAGCAGCGTCCTGAGCTTCATCTGGGGGTGTGAAGACACTGGTCTGCCTACAGCTGGTCGCCGGGCCTGTGTATGGATTAGATAAACAGGCAGCTGCCCCAGTGAAACACCCATCCTCAAGCATGTAATGGGCCAGAGCAGTTTTGTCCAAAGGGAGGCCCCGTGCCACAGAGCACAGGGAGGGTCCGGAGGGAAGTTCTGTCCCTCATGAGAGGGAAAATCTGACCAGGACTCAGTGCAAGATTTTCTGTGGCTTCCCCTGCTTGCAGCTGACTAGGACAGACGACACCCGGGCAGAGCTGGGAGAGGATTATAACCTGGACACTCAGTGGCACCTGCTGGGTTTCTGGATCCAGCCTTACCTGGAAGCCTGCGGATCTCTTAGCCCTGTCTAAAGGAGACTGCCCGGCTCCCTTTTGGTGCGCACAGCAAAAGCTTCTCCATCTGCACCACCGGAACATCCTCTTCGGTCAAGTTTCCATAGGCTGAGCCTCACCTCCCAGCTGAACCCCTTTCTTAGCAAAGACATGAGGTTCAACTTGGAGAGGTGAAAGGGACAGAGGGCTTCCTGTGGGACCCCTGTCACCCTGGTGTGCATAGAGGGCTGTGAGTGTCCGTGGGCTGGTAGGCGGCGACCTCTGACCAGAGAACTGGGTCCCCGAGAGAGATGGAACATTTCTTGCTTTTTACTTCTGTACTCTTTGTCTATCCACATTTTCTGAAGCACCTGATAATTCCCTTTTACCCCCGTACCCTGGGGGGAGTGAGCAATCATGAGTACTAGCTGGAGGCTAACTGGAAGAGATACTATTGACCTTGAGCAGGCAAGATGATGGATACAAGACAAAATGTGACATTAAGTTGCAAGGTTTGTGGCAGCAAAGCCGGAGTGGAGTGATGATTGGTTTGTTGGCATTTATAAAAGTTAAGGCTTAATCACTTATTACTACTGATTATGCTTATGAGGTGGAGAAATATATGGGAGATCAGTCGGAAAATGAAAAACGTGCTGGGAGTCCTGGTAAGAATTGTCTCCAGACAGAGCCTCTCTTCCTGGGGCCCCCTAGGCCCGCTTACGAGTGGGGCTAATGCCAGCCGCCTCCAGCTGAGTGTGGATATGAGACCTGGTCACAGGAGCGAGTCTAGGTGGGCATCTAGCTCCGCAGATTGCTCCTCTCCAGTCGTCCTTTCCTACTGTCTATGGAATGGAAAAAGAAACCATCCTGCTCCTTCCCAGGGAGCAGGGAACAGAGACTGCCTTGGAGGGTGAGGGAGGGAGCCCAGCCAGTGGGCTGGACTGTTCAGGGCCAGGCTTCCTGTAGGGTGGAGGCCTCCTGTCTCGGCCGCCCAGGTGTCCCCAGCAGGACTGACAGGCAGCAAGCACTGACTGCTTTCTGCTTAGACTCAAAGGAAGGCAGATTTGGACCTGGCAAAGGACGTGGGGCTGGACTCAGACAAGCAGACTCAGATGACGCCAGGAAGCATGCCCTCTGCTGAAAAGTTAACTATTCTGAAGAGACCTTAGAAAGCTATTTGTGTAAGATCTCACAGTCAGTGGGTTTCATGCTGCTATTTGAAAGGAAACCCTTGAAGCCAGAAAGAAACGTTCTTTTGCTTTTTCCCCCACTAGGGAATAAAGAAGGGAAGGGCAGTGGCAGGCCTTGCCCGTCCTGGATCTCTGTCCCCACCTCCTCTGCGTCCTAGCCCTGGGTCCGCCACGGCCCCGGCAGGAGGAGAGCCCACTTTGGCCCTGCCCAGCTGCTGCTTGCCCAGGCTTCTTCTCACTGCCCCTGGCTCTGCTCCGTAACACAATCACCGGGCGTCACCGGGCCCACACGCTTTGTCCATAGGAGACTCTTATGGACTTTTAGGATGTTCACTGACCACACGAGACGCACACACATATGCTCTTCACCATATTGTAAATGGAGTTCTTGTCCTCATGTTTCAACTTATGAAAGTTGAAGACAAATGGTATTAAACAGTGTACCCAAGTCCACTTCCAGATGTGAAGAGCCATAGAGAGAAGCCGCAGCAATCCATCTGCCATGCCGTGCAGCTGCCCCCATGGACAGATTATGCCCACGTAGAGGGTCCTTGGGCAGCCAGCTGTCACTCACTCCCGGGCCCAGGACATCTGAGGTGTGTCTCCCACCTGAGCAGGTCCCACAGTGCTCTGCGACTGTTCCCCACTTCTGCCGATTCCAAAACTGGGCTGCTCTAACCCTCAGCTGCTTCCTTCTTTCTTACATTTCTGTTTAAGTTCACACACTATGCCTGCTTGCATACTTGTACACGCACACACAATGCAGGTGCATATACAGCACATGCATGAACACACATGTACATATAGGAAGACACACACACATATACATAGGTGGGTTTGCATATATATACACATAAATGCAAGAGCAAATGTGTACATACAGATTGAGTATTATGGATATTATGGAGTTAGAATTATAGATTTCTTAGCTTTACTATTTTTACTATTTAAAATGCATGCTAATTGGTCCTATGCAAGGACTTGACGACCAAACTGGGAAAAAAATCATGTTTATTTCAAGTCTCTAAAATGCAGAAATTCGAAATGAAATTAAAATTCAGGGTATTGGCAACGTGGGTGTCTCAATTGTCTTCTATTTGTGGCTAACTTTCAGAACCTTCGGCCTTATGAATATTGAGGTTACGCAGCCTAACTGGCTGCCTGGAAAGCATGTGTCGATGCCATCCTGTCAACAGACACCGATGCAGGTGCCACTCCCAGAGGGGCAGCTTTCTCGGCTCAGGTTTGCCCCACCTGAGGCACTGGCACTGCTTTTGGTGCCCTTTACTGAAAGACAGAAAGGTTTTCAAGAAACGCAGCCCCGGGGGATGGCATTGGTCTGCCAACCACTGACTGACGCGTCCTCTTGGACGGCTGCATCGCACTTGCTCATGAAATTCCACCGGCATTATTTTGGCGGAAGTTTAGATTGAGTTCTGCGCCGTGAACTTCCGGTGGACGCATCTTGCAAGCTTCTCTGCTCATTTCCTTCATGTGGACAGTGAAAGCGGAACTGCCTTTTAAAGGTTTCTGTTAACATGCTGCTGAATTATTCCCCTGGAAAGGTTGTGTGGTTTTATACTTTTGTAAGCAGCAGAAAGGAAATAAAAAACATTCCGGGGCCCAGGCCTGCCCTATGACTTTGGGGCTTCGAGTGAGAAGGCAATTTTTCCTGTGCATCTAATCTCTGCCTTAGGTGCCACCAGTGCGGCCCCCGCCCATCCCTGGATTTCACTGTGTCCCCTGCTTTGCTCCTCAGAGGTCTGTTTTCTTTCTGAGACCGTCTCTGGACCTGTGATACTCAGAGCACACGGATCGCCTGTCTCAGACCCTGCAGTGGTTCAGAACACCCACTTGCTGTGTCAGTCAGGATCTCCAGTGACTCTCACTCTCCATCCCTTGAGGCT
>PVIC010059357.1:0-10140 GCA_004025085.1 Thryonomys swinderianus | reverse complement strand
CAAGCACAAGGTCCCGAGTTCGATCCCTGGTACCACATATCACAGTGCTGGGCCTGGTGGCTCACACCTGTAATCCCAGTACTCAGGAGGCAGAGGCAGGAGGATTGCTGTGAATTTGAGGCTTGCCTGGGCTTCATAGTGAGTTCAGGGTCAGCCTGAAGTACAAAGTGAGACCCTGTCTCAAAAAACTAAAAAAAAAAAAATCGATGCACTGTGAAAAAATGGGAACCACCCATGTGTCCATCAGTGAATAGATGAGTAAACAAAATGTGGCATAGTCATAGAGTGAAATGTTACTAGATCCCGAAAGGGAACAAAGTGTTGACACGTGCTGCCATGTGCTCTTGAGAGAGCTGAGTAAGAGATGCCAGACACTAAAGGCCATGGTGGTGTGATTCCATTGGTTAATCCATAGCAACAGAATGCCTTGTGGTTGCCAGGGGTGGAGGGAGGAGAATGGGGAGTGACTATAATGTGTGAGGTGATTCTTTAGGAGGTGATGAAAATATTCTAGAATTAGTTGCACAACTTTGTGGCTATTAATTTTGTAGTATGTAATTTGTTTCTCAATTGCAAGAAGTTGGAAAAGCTGCAAATCTTCCCGGGTAAAAGTAATAGGGGGAAGAAATGCTACAGATTTCCATCACTGTGATGAAATACCTGAGATAAATAACTTAAAAGGAGAAAATTTTATCTTGGTTCATGGTTTCAGTCCAGTCTCTTGGCCCTGCCCTTCTGGGCCTGTCACAACACAGTGATTCCCAGAGGAAGCAGGTGGCAGAGAAAACCTGTTCCTTTCACGGTGACCAGAAAGAAAGAACAAGAGAAAAGGGGCAGGGCTCCCAACCAACTCAAGGACGATCCTCAGTCATCCAGAAGTCTCCACTTCCTTCCAGTAAGGCACCAAGCTGGCCATCAAGCCTTGGGGACAGTTCAGATCCAAGCCATCACCACACCTGTGTTAAAGGTGTTCACAGAGCACCAAGCGTGGCGTGGGCTGGAGTTGAACAAGTCCTGTCCTCACTATGGCTAACACCCTTGTCCAGTCCTTAGCACTCATGGATCACGGAAGTAGGTTCTGACATATGGAAAAACTTTAGAGATACCAGCCCAACTCTGACGTGTCAAGGATCATAACTAGTCCCAGGCAGTAGAAATGAGATGCTCAGGGTTCTTGCCTGCTTGGAGGCTGAGCTGGACCTGGCCCTTGGCTTCTTTTTCCATTATGTTTTTTGTTTTGTTTCATTTTTGTGGTACCAGGATCAAACTCAAGCCCTTGTGCTTCCAAGGAAGGTGCATTTGCATTATGTTTTTTAAAAAACTATTTTATTAACATATTAAGCGCTCAAAGCAGCAGCAAGTCCTTAAAAATGTATACCCATGCCAATAGTTGCTCAGAATATACTTTGCCTCACTGGTCTACCTTACTATACAGTGTAAGCGACATCAAGATAGATCCGTCAACCCTACCAACCCTCCCCATTTACTTTCCATTACCTTTAGTGCAATTATTTTCCTCTCTCCTGTTACTCTCTCTTTTGTTCCAATACAACTACACATTCCACATCATCATCTTTCTGCAATACTGATCTTATTGTGTCATGGCCCTGATTTAAAAATAAAACCCTCAGTGGCTCCCTGTTTCTTTCAATCCTAACCTACAGCAATGCCGTCCATCTTCTGTCTACCCTTTGGCTCCCCCAGCCTCCGAGACACTGTCTCAGTGGCCCAACAGCACCACACTAATTCTCACGTTGTGTTAGTAAGCTTTGTGTTTTTATGCCTTTGTTCCTCAGCCAAATCGCAAGTGTCTTGAAGATCAAGTTCATGTCTTATGTGCCTTTGACCTCCTGGCCCAGGGCACAGTGCAGGTCCTTGCACTTGGTAAGGACTGCAATATTTGTGGAAGAGTTGATAGTCCTTGCCTGAATAAATCAACTCCCTCAGAGAAATTCTGGCAAAGGATGCTATTTTGCATTGCTTGTCTTCTGTTGGAAGACAAAGACTGGGTTTAGTTTTTGGGTATAATCTGGACAATTCGATTCTATAAATTTCTCATGTGAATGGATTTAGTGTTAAAAAAGGGGAACACACCGATTTTGTAACTAGAGATCAAACATCATTTTTGAAATAACCTTTTAATTTTGTATAGAAGCAATTTGTGTTCATTATAGATTTAGACATTTCTGGAAAAGTTCAAAGAATATAAGGAAGAAAATCAGAAGCTCCCACAATTCTACCTTCTGGGGAGATATATTGTTAACCCCTGGTTTGTACAGCCATTTTTCTGAGGACTACATATATATTGTTTATACCAATGAGACCCATTCTGTGTATTGTTTTGTAATCTGCATTTAAATTAAATGATAAATACAAATTTAATAGCACAGCATTAAGTGGGAAGAATTTTGTTGCTGTCAAGTCAAGTGATTCATTCTGATGACACAGAAGAGAAAGGGCAATTTAATGTGTGTTTTGCTTCTTTGCTCTTCTTGGTGCAGCAAAGGGTAAAATACTCAAGGTAAGAAGAATTCCCATAACCAAGGGACTTGTCTTCCTGGCAGTGTGGTGACTCTGCCTGTTTTGCCCACCATGTCTATGAAAGAAAAGGAGCATGTGTCTCTGACGGTCTTTCTCTAGGTCTAGAATGGTGTGAGCTCCATTTTAAGTTTGTCCTTGTCCCTTCTTTGTCTTTGGGCATTTCAGAGCCCTGTGTGCAAGAGCGTAGGGAATGTGACTACTTTGTTCCCTGGTTTATTGCCAGCACAGTGCCTGGCAAAGCATGGACACCCAATAAATATTTGTTAATGAATGAATGGATGAGACTCCCAGGAATGATATCTTTTATTATGGAAATCATTTGACCACATGGTCTTTTTTGGGAAGCGTTAAATAGGAATTCTATATTTAGGTTCTTGGAACTAAAATAATAAGAATAATTCAAGTAAGTAACATTTTACATTAATTGATGAATGGAATATATTTGTCCCCCCGGGGTCCCACGAGGGAGGTGTTAGTAATTCCACTCTGTAGGTAAGGGGATGGCCAGAGTCCACAGCTGGCCTCTCCATCCCAGCTCCCAGGCCCCTCCTGCTGGACCTCACTGTCTTTCAGGCACCCGTGCTCTCTCTGTTTGGCAAAGTCACCTCTCCACCCCTCCACCAAGCTTCAAGCAAAAGGGCTCAAATTTTAATGTTTGTTGGAATTGCCAAGGGCTCAGAGATCTGCATTTTAAATAATCGTTAGGGATCATTTGAATGCAAGTGGTCTGAAAACCACATTTTGAGAAACGCTAGCTTGAACTATTTCAGATTCAGTGTTTTTTCAAGCAGAGGAGGAGGAGGCCACGGTAGGCCATTAGGATCTGCATCAAGCACCAGCTTGCCCACAGTTTCGTTTCCAAGGAGACTGGGAATAACAATGCAGGTCCATGTTCATTATGGGTGTCCTGTGCCAAGAGCTTTACATATATTATCTTCTTTAACTCCCTTAACAACCTGATGAGGTAGGTCCTGTTATTGCCTCCATTTTACAAGGAAACAGAGGCTCATAAAAATATGTCTGGCTGATCCACAAAAAGAGTTGGTAAGGGGATTAAATAATCAAATGCTACTACTCCAAAGTTGAGGAAATTCAGCTCTTTACTATTTTTGTAGCAGCTGGGGGAAGCTGGTGAGAGCTTTCCCTGGGGGAACAGTACTGTATGCTTTGACTTCCCAACTATGTCCTTCTCCACGTGTGGATTGCTCTTGGCAGTTGAAACTGGAAAACTAAACAGTGAAACAGCTGAAATCCATACCCTTCTCCCCCTGGGTCTACTTCTAGAACCAGCTTCTGCCGCGTTCTGAATCTAATGTTAACATTTACCTCGAAACCGAACCGACAAAACACAACAATGAGAAAGGGAATGATCTTTTTAAAAATGGGCAAAATACCTGAACAAACACATCTTAGAAGAAAATGAGCAGATGGAGAATAAGCATATGAAAAGATGTTCAACGTAATATGTTGCTGAAGAATTGCAAATAAAACTGATAAGGAGACAACACTATATACCTCTAAAAATGGTCCAGATTCAAAATATTGACAACAGCAATGTTGGTGATGACGTAGAGCAATGGGAACTCTTACTCCTTTAGGGGAAAATGCAAAAAAGTGGGAATAGCCACTGTAGAAGGTAGTCTGACAGCTTCTTATGAAACAAGACATATACTTGGCAGGAGACCCAGTCATCACGTTCCTTCACATTTACCCTAAGAAACTGAAAATTTATATCCACACAAAAACCTACATATGAGTGTCTACAGCAAATGTATTCATAATTGCTCAAACTGGATGCAACCAACATGTCCTTCGGTAGGCAAATGACAATGCGGACAATGGAATATTATCGTGCTAAAAACAAATAGGTTCTCAAGCCAGGAAAAGACATGGGAGAAACTTGGGTGAATGTAACTAAGTCAAACGAGGCAATCTGAAAAGATTATCTATGTACTATATTATATACTATAGAATTTCAGAGTTTGCTTTTCTGGAAAAGGGAAAGCTATGGAGACAACAAAAAGATCTTTGGTTGCCAGGCATTAAGGGGCAGGGTGGCTGAACAGGCAGAGCAGAGAAGATTTTTAGGGTGGTGAAATTACCATGTGTGATATTATAAGGGTCATTACACCCTTGCTGAGACCCATAAAATATACACCACAAAGAATGAAGCCTGATGTCAATGCTGATGTGGACACTGAGTGATAAGGATTTGTCAGTGCAAGTTTATTGGTTCTACTTATTTACACTATCACACGGGACATCAGCAGTAGGGGAGGTTGTGCATGTGTAGGAAAAAGGTCTATATAAAAATTTCCTATGCTTTCTGTTCAGTTTTCTATGAGCCTAACATCATTTTAAAAAATAAAAAATAAATCCCTTGCAAATGGGAAAAAGAGATGGAGGGATAGAAAGAAAAAGAATTAAGAAGAGTTAAGTGCAGGTACAACTTCCTACAGTGAATGTAATGTTTATGTTCTGCAAATAAAACCTGATAAAAAAGAAGAAATAGGTTATTAACTAAAAAATGTGCCTGTTCCATCAAGACAATTCAAGCACTGGCTACTAACTAGATGTTTGCTAATATCATGAGGTTGCTATTTTTAAAGTATAATGGTGTTACTGTGGTTACATTTTTTTTTTTTTTTTTTTTTGCAGAACCAGGGATTGAACTCTGGCCCAAGGTAGTCCTGGTACCACTTGAGCTAAAAATCCCGGGCACTTGTGGTTACATTTTAAAATTATTTCAGAGATTGTCTTAGCCTGTTTCCTGTTGCTATAACATGATACTTTGGATCATGTGATTTATAAGAAAGAAAACTATGTGGCTCATAGTTTGGAGGGTGAAGCCTTGCTTGGTCCCTCGTGAGGCCCAGTGCTGCTTGCACTCTGGGTGGGGACTGGTCAGAAACAGAAAGGACAGAACTCAACAGGCAGCCTTGCTTTACAACCCACGCTATGGCTAGTACCTCTGGCTGGAAAGAGAACGGACTCACTGAGAACCACCCAGCCCTGTGAGAGAGACAGACCTTCTTTCTTTCTCGCCGCCTAATTGCCCCTTAACGGTCACACCTCTCAACAGCTCCACAAGGAGATCAAACTACAACATGAGTTCTGGAGAGGACAAAGCACATTTAAACCATAGCAGGGTTATGGACCGGGATATGTATGAAGGAAATGTCATGAAGTTGTTCATTTGTTTTAAAATAATCCACCGTGTCGAGGGGAAGTAGATGGAATAAGATTGGCCACAGAATGATAATTCTGGTTGATTCATGGGTAGGAGTTTATTATATGATTGCTTCAAGTTTTGTAGATGTTTGAATAGTTCTATAATGAAAAGTAAAAAAGAAAAATCACCCACCTCATATTTACCTTTAAGTTTCTTACACTCTGGGAGTGAATTTAGTAAGCTTAACTAAAGCACTTGAGGTAAATAACAGATTAGTAAATTATTGCTGTGAAAGAGCTTTACATTTTTCACACTGATCTTCAACGTCTTAATCCAAAGAAGCAAATATTGTAGAAATTCCATGTATAGCCTAAATCTGATAGGGGAATATTTTATATCAACTTGAATTTTTCTATTTCCCAACTTATATATATATAGAATGAGTCTTAATCCCTGACTTTGGGGCATTTTTGATAATTACTTTCTGATAATGTTTTATAATGTCATGATATTGTGTAACACTTAAAATGCTTTCAATGGCAATAGTTAGATATTCATTACTTTCCTGTGAGCTGACAGGGCATATCGAATCCATCCTGTTGGACATGGGAACAAATAGGAGTTCCAAGAGATTAATTGGATTTAGTTAATTAATTCTTTCATTTATCCACATGTCCATATAAACAGGCGACGTGCATCGAGCATCTATTATATATCTGAGCTGACAGTGACATAGAAATGCCTGAAATAGTGTCTGACTTTGAGGGGCTTCACCCTCAGGGTTGGGGGGAAGGGCACAAGAATAAATCTGGGATGTAGAGGAGAGGGGGCAGATTCATCCCTGGCGATGTAATAAGCAGAAATTTATCACCCCCCTAATTAACACCAGAATTAGAACCCGAACCCAAGACCAGCCTTCTGCCTGGTGCAGGACAGTTTCTGGGCAGCAACTTCACATCTCTGTTCTGCTCTTAGATTCCAGGCTTCTTTATTTGAGCAGATTCCTGCAGGATTTTCCCGAGACCCTTGTGTGGAAGTGTTACCATGTTGCACAAAAGAGAGGCAGGCCTCTTTGTTGGGGGAGGGGACGGAGGGCGGGCAGGATGCTGGCCAGCCCCTGGTCCCTGCTAAGGTGTGGCCTCTGGCCATACCCACCCTCTCATGCCACCGGAGACGGGTTCTCTGCACCCTCCGATGACGCACAGGACGCTGATGGCACCCAGAGTGTCGCTCCTGTTTACCTGTTCCCGCAACCATCAGTTGCCTCTTCCACACACCCCCACACTTGCACACAAAGCCGCACAGTGGTTTAAGAAAAAAAAGCCTTCCCCCAACCTCATTCGAAAATGTCAAGTGTTTCAGTTCTGAGAAAAAAAAGAAGGCTGAAGAAACCATGACTCATGAACGGGGCCGACAAACAATGCTCCGAAGGTATGCGGGTGAGTCACGCAGCTCAGTCCTTTCTGTTGCGGTGAGGGCCTGCGGTGGAGGAAGGAGGCATCATGAGACCAGCCAGTAAAATTCCACTACTCTGAAGCTGAGTGGGAGGTAACTTAGAAACCCGGGGCTTTTTCCAGCCCCGATGTAATGCAGAACTCTGGGTGGCCTCAGGTATGTTCATCTATATGGGAAATCAGAAAAATGATGATTAATCACTGGGAAAAAAACACGCATTATTAGCTTCCTTGCCCAGTGCCATGCTGAACCAGCCCTGCCTGTTTCTGCAAGCCAGCGAGCGAGGCTGCTGGATTGTCTTGAAGGGTGCTGGGTTGCTAAGCAACAGCGCTGGCAGCATCCATCAGGCCCAGCAATGTCAGTGCCTGAGTGTGGCCTGTGGAGCGCGGTCGCTCCCCTCCCCCGCACCACCCCTGAGACCCCCCCCACAACGTTCATTTGCATCTCAGGGCCAGGAGCTGTGCCAGGTGATCCTGTGTACAAAACACCACAGTGCAGCGCGTGAAGCACAAATATTGTTTTTGGTTGTAAGGTAGGGCATGTGATGTGCTTGAAAATACAGACCCATTTGTGTACAGATGAGGAGTGTAGGCACAATTTGAAAGTCTGCATGTCAAATATTCCTCCTTAATGTATCTCAGTATGTTCTGCCTTTAAATCATTTTTTCTCTCTGCCCCTACAGCATCTTATTTACACCCCGTTCTCCCCGTCTGTCTCTTTCTCTTTGTGCTGTGGTTTCCTGGGTGATGGCGGTATTGTCTGTATACAGGGATTTGTGGACAAGAGGGAGCCTATTTCTAGAGGTAAGAAGGCCCCATGGTTAACAGTTGGAGGCTGTTGTTTACAAGGCCATTCACTGTGGCGGTTTGACTCCGGAAGGGCCCGTTTTGGGGTAGATCTCCACCAGGGCACTATCTGTCTGTGCCTTTTACTTCCTGTCAAGAGGAAGCAGGCTGAGTGGGCTGGTAAAGAGCCAGAGAAAGCAAGGAGGACAGGAAAAGGCATCAGTTTTAGAATTAGATAGACCTAGTCCCAGATTTCCTTTCTCTTCCCTCAATCTGCCTTGGCATCTTGGCAAATCACTGCCTCCACTGCTGTAAAGGATATTCTCTTAGCCCAGGTTGTTTCTGTCAGAAAATACCTGAGACTATAATGTATAAACAATCAAGATGTCTTCAGTGCACAGTTCTGGAGGCTGAAAAGCCAAGAGCGTAGGACTGGCATCTGCTCAGCATCTGGGGAGGAACTTCTTGTTATGTCATCAACGTGGTAGAAGGCGTCGCGTGGCACAATGGAGCGAGGATGCCCGAGAGCACCCCCTTTAATCATGAAGTTTAATTCCCATGATAAGTCATCAATGCATGAATGAATTGATGTGTTTGTTGATAAGGATGAAACCTCCATGATCTTAAGCCTCCACTTCTTAAAGGCCCCATATCAGAATGCTGCAAAGATATGACTTTGAGGGTGAAGTTTCCATTACGATTTAGATCTTAATGTTGCCCAAAGACTCACGTGTTAAAGAGTCAGTTGCTGATCTTTGGTGCTGTTGGAAAGTGATAGAGCCCAGAAGTGGGGTTTAGTGCAACCAAATTAGTTCACTGGGGGTGTGCCCTTCGAGAGGATATCAGGACACTGACCCCTTCCCCTCTTTTTTGCTTTTCACCTCCACAAGAACAGCTTTCTTCTATCACGTGTTTCCCACCAAGGCCAGAGGGCCAGTTGATCATGGACTGGAATCTCTGAAACTATGAGTCAAAATAAACCTTTCTTCCTTATACATTGCTTATCTCAGGTATGTTGTCACAGCAACGGAAGACTAACTAACATGATTTCCAACCCATAAATTCGGAAGACACACTCAAATAACAGAAGGTATTAATAAGAACAATCTCTCTGGGTTGTTGGGAGGGTTGAGTGTGATATTACCTCAATAGCCTTACCCCAGAGCTCTCTGTACATGAATTCAAGGGAGAGAGATGTTCCCCGCTTCATGGTCCCTTACCCTTTGATGTTAAGTAGAAGTGCTTTTTTCTTTTGCTTTCTGTCTTCTCCTCTTCCTGTATAACCAGACATAACCTTTTAGTCTGAAAAAAGAATGTCAGGAAGAATCTTTACACTGAAGTAAGAATGTGTAAGGAGAATGAGACACATTATGAACTGTATAGCCTTGGAACACTTTTGCTGGGAAACTTCCTCATGCTCTGGATGAACTGTCTCATGCGGCCTTCCCAGTGCAGACTGAGCTCATAAGAAAATAAAGGGGGCAAAATGCGGAGGGAACTGAACTTTGGTGCCTCAAGCACACCCAAGAGCAGTGGCTTCCTGGGGATGGTGGTGGACTCATGCAAACTGTTTGTGGGAAGGCAAGCACATGACCTGAAAAACTCATCTGGGATATTCTGTGGTTCTCAGCTTTTAGATATAAAGAAGAGTGCTGCACTGAACATTCTAGTACACAAATTTAAGTTGAGCATAAAACATTCCTGTTGGACAAACATCTACGAGAAAAATGATTGGATTCAGATGTGCATCAGCTCAGGTTTGGAGTTTGCTGCTAACCATTTTCAAAGAGGTTGTTTGTTTTACAACCCAGCATAAGAGCATTCTAGTTGCTCCACAACCTTCCAAAAATTGTTATTATTTTTTCTGCAGTGTCATGTTACTCTGATTGGGTTTGCATTTTCATGATGACTATTGAGAGTATGTACTTTTTCTTAAGAATTATAGTAATTTGGTATATGGTTTATTAAAAGATTTTTTCTCAAGTATTTTTTCTATTGGATTGTCTTTTCCTCAATTTATAGTTCTTTCTATATTTAATAAGAATCCTTGTCAGATAAATTTATGGCAGACATCATCTGCTCTCCCTTCCTCCTCCCTCCCTTTCTCATTCCCTCCCTCCCTCCCTCTCTCTCCCTCTCTTTTTCTTCGCCTTTCTCTTTCTCTCTCTCTTTCTTTCTCTCTTTCT
>PVIC010059356.1:0-10120 GCA_004025085.1 Thryonomys swinderianus | reverse complement strand
ATTGAACTCAGGACCTTGTGCTTGCAAGGCAGGCGCCAGAACCACTGAGCTAATCCTCCAGCCCTGTGCATCTGAACTTTTAGAGCCAGCACAGCAACAACCAGCCAGAGCTCAGGCTGAGCACTCTGGAACCAGTCTAGCTGGTCTGCCAGGAAGCCACAGGCAGCACCCCATCCTGCTATCACCAGGGCATCGCCCAGCAGCTGCTGCGCATGAGATCATCCAGGTAGCCACAGTGGTGGTGCACGCCTACAATCCCAGCCCCTTGGCTGGGCAGGAGGATCACTATGAGTTTGATGCCAACCTGGACTACAGAGTGAATTCAAGGGCAGCTAGCCAGGCACAGTGATACACATCCATAATCCCAGCAACTCAGGAGAATCACAAGTTCAAGCCCAGCTTGGGTGATTTAATGACTTAGTGAGAACATGTCTCAGAAATTTAAAAAGGGCTGTAGATATAGCTTAAGGAGAAGGTATTGGGTCCAATCCTTATTTAAAAAAAAAAAAAAGGCTGGGGATATAGCCTGTTGTAGAGGCTCTGGGTTCACTCCCTAGTATCACACACATACAAAACCCAACAAACACAAACACCAAAACAACAACAACTAAAAACCAGGACATAAATTGACCCAAGGTGCATTTGAAAAACACAAAGAGTGACTGTGATTTATTGCTATGTGTGGTTTCTACAGTGCCCTGGACTTCTGGTCGTCAGGTATCAAGTACAGTAGGGATGAGGTAGGACCTAACAAGGCCTTAGTCTCTGCTAGGAAGATTCATAAGGCCAGGGTAGTTTCTGGAGACACACTGAACCCTGCAGAGAGGGCAGTGCAGGGAATCTGGGTTCTCACCAGTGCCTCCAGAGATCCAGTTTGGGGAGTCCTAGATCTGGCAAAGGCATTCAGACTGTTCTGAGACCACCTGCTCATCCTCATGGGGGTCCTGCCAAATTATGCCTTCGCCTCTCTCATCTCCAGATGGACTCTGAGAATAGTTACCCCAAATAAAATGTTATACAGAAATATGATCAAAATGTAAATAACCCATATGATCAAAATATACAGTGAATATTTACATTTAAAATTTTTATTACAGTAAATTTATTGCATTGCTATTAATCTCTCTCAAAAGACACCCCCCATTGGGTCAAATACACTTATCCCATCATTCCTACCACTTTCTTGAAGGAGTTCAAGAAGTCCTCTTGTGAGCCGGAGGATTAGCTCAGTGGTTCCGGCGCCTGCCTCGCAAGCGCAAGGACCTGAGTTCGATCCCCGGTTACCACATATAATGCTGGGCATGGTGGCTCATGCCTGTAATTCCAGCACTTGGGAGGCAGAGACAGGAGGATTGCTGAGTTCGCGGCAGCTTGTCTGGGCACCATAGTGAGCTCAGGGCCAGCCTGAACTACAAAGCGAGACCCTATCTCAAAAAGCAAAAAAACAAAACAAAAAAGAAGTCCTCTTGTGAATTTATTTGTGATTAAAATATACAGTGGATGGTGTTGCCAGGTGCCATCCATAAAATATTACCAAGGATGGGGGCAGAGATTTAGCTCAGTGTTTCCCGGCACCTGCCCAGCAAGCACAAGGACCCTGATTTGATGCCCAATAACCACATACAATAATACCGGGCACGGTGACTCACACCCACCAGCAATCAGAACCACATACCACAGTGCCGGGCGTGGTGGTTCAGGCCTGTAATCCCAGCACTCCAGAGGCAGAGACAGGAAGATTGCTGTGAGTTCGAGGCTTGCTTGGGCTGCATAGTGAGCTCAGGGCCAGCCTGAACTACAAAGCAAGACCCTCTCTCAAAAACAAAAAAAACATTACCAAGGGTGTCCTCAGCCACATTAATCACCAGGTCTGACACCTTGCAACTTCTGGCTCTTCCTCCAAGTCAGAAGGACCAGGATGGGTAACTGTTTTGAATGGATTCAGGACACAGAGGCAGCCGGACAGCACAATGAAAGATTCCAAAGTGCGTTTCCAGAACTGCTTCAAACAGTGATGAGAACAACGGGACACGTGTGTGGAGCGAGAGGGAGTGTTCTGAGGGTGACTGATGGCAATGTGTCTTTCACCATAATAATTTTTCTAAATGTGAGCATTGATTGGTTTTTATCACAGATAAACATATAGACACAAATAGATATAGATATATAGACGTAGTTGTTTTGTTTTTGGTGGCCGAGCTGAGAAGAGCGCCCAGGGCTTCATGCAGGCGAGGCAAGTACTGTATTGCTGAGCTACGACCCAACCCAAAACAATTACATGGAAGATCAGTTTCATTTCTTACTGATACCATGTTTTCAGCGGATGAGCTATTTCCCTGCCTTACATGCAAGCTATTTCCCAACACTTACACGAAGCACTGCCTTCACTTCACTCTGGGCCCTGCAGCCCTGGGAGCCCTACTTTCCCTCCTTCAGCCTCAGGCCCCCATCCTGGGCATGGAGACAGTGAGGGGCACTCAGCACATCTCACCTGGACACTGGCGCCCACCCCACCCCACCCCCTGGCTCGGATTCTGGCAACTCAGCAGTTCCCATCCCCCCACTTCCATCCCACCCCGCCCCCACCCTACCAGCTCAGGAGCCCGGCTACATAGGCAAGGCAGGTGGCAGTATCACAGCCCTGGCAGGTGTCGGTGCCCAGCTCTGCCCTCTCCCTCTGAGACCTGGGGCCACACCTCCATACTCCAGCATAAGCTGTGTCATGGTAGAAATGAGAGGCTGGACTTAGTGTCATGGTCACAGGCTTCTTTTCTGCTGACTTTCCAGACTAGAACCACTTGACCCACACTGTACTTTGGTGTTGTACTGTACTTAAGTCCCAGCTCCGCCTGCCCACAAGTGCTGAGTCACTGGGGTCATGCATTGAAATTCACACTTCCGGTATTTATTAACCACCTGCTGCCTGCCAGGAATTAGAGATCCAGTGGAGAACAAAATGGTCAATAATCCCTGTTCTTATGGAGGATGGTTTGAAGGAGACAAGCAAAATAAATAGATGAACAGATGAGTACCTTGGAGCAAAATGGGCAGATAGTGTGGGACAGGAACAAATTCCACCTTTATTACAATTTTTTCTTTTTTTGGGGGACAGGGTCTCACTTCGTAGTTCAGACTGGCCCTGAGCTCACTATGTAGCCCAGGCAAGCCTCGAAATCAGCAATCCTCCTGCTTTTGTCTCCCGAGTCCTGGGATTACAGGCGTGAGCCACCATGCTTGGCCAGGTCCAGTTTTTAAACAGAGCACTGGTTAATAATTAACTTGTTTTCCATTTGCCAACCACAGCTGTCCCAGCTCTCTAAAGCAAGATCTACCTTAGGCACCTATTGGTGAAAATCCCAGCCCAAACCTCTCAGTCAAACTTGTCAGTGAATATGGGACAGCTCTGGCTTCATAGCACAAGTGCAGGGGTGAGAGCCTGTTGCCGCCAGAGGCTTCCAAATATCAGATCCAGAACCACAGCTTGGTTGGGGATCTATGATACGCAGAGGTTCTGAAGCCCCTACACCAGCCCTCTACACTCTGCAGGACTGTCACTCAACGTGTCCACTAAGTGTCCAGTCCCAAGCTACGGTGTGTCATTTGCCTCAGCTCCACCAAGGAGCTGTGTCCATTTCATAGGCAGCAGAGGCAGGAGGATTGCCGTGAGTTCCAGGCTAGCCCTGAATTCATTGAACTACAAATTGAGACCCTGTCTCAAAAAAACTAAAATAGCCAGGCGTGGTGACTCACGCTTTGTAATCCCAGCACTCAGGAGGCAGAGGCAGGAAGATCGCTGAGTTTGAGGTTTGCCCGGGCTACATAGTGAGCTCAAGCCCAGACTGAACTACAAAGCGAGACCCTGTCTGGGGGAAAAAAAATCACCACCCTTGTAGTTTCTTACACTCCTCCAAGATGACATCACGATTTTCAGTGAACAATAATAATTTTTTGGTAGTGCTGGGTATGGAACCTAGGGTGACTGCTAGCGAAGAGGATGGTAAGGAAACGTTCACTTGGATTCTCTCCACCTACATTCTAACCACCCTGGGAGACGAGCGCGCTCCTCACCTTTTCACAGGTGAGGAATCAGCACCCAGACAGGGGAGGAACTTGCCCCAGGACTCCGGTCCTGCAGGACCCACTCGTCGGGCGGGGAGCAACTGCTCGCGGTGTGAAGTGAACTTCTTTCTGCTCTTCGGAACCTCACAGCCCACTCAGATCATCCCCGCCAACCCCGCCCCTACGCCCCGCCCCCAATCCTGCCTAGGCCCCGCCCTGCAGCGCTCGGTCCCGCCCCTCCCGGAGAGGGTCCCGCCCACTGGGCCTCGATCCCACCCTTCCTCCTGGGCTTGGGGTCCCCCGGTCCCAGCCCTGGCTCCTCCACTTAGGGCTCCGCCCGCCCAACGCCTCGCGCGCCACGCTGGGGCCTTCCCGGCGGCGGTCGCACTGGGACCCCGAGGCCCCGGGCCGTTCCGGGCCTGACCCCGCCCCGCCACCGCCCCTCTTTGTTCCGCAGCCGGTCTGCTCGCGGGCGGGGCGCCGGGTCACGCGGCTCCCGGGGACCTGGAGGCCGGGCCCAGGAGGGACGCACCGGGGCCTGCCCACTCCTGCCCCCCGCGGAACATTCCTCAACACCCGGTTCT
Source organism: Thryonomys swinderianus (assembly GCA_004025085.1). Taxonomy (NCBI): domain Eukaryota; kingdom Metazoa; phylum Chordata; class Mammalia; order Rodentia; family Thryonomyidae; genus Thryonomys; species Thryonomys swinderianus. The sequence continues at coordinate 5,477 of PVIC010059356.1, read as the reverse complement.
GCCCGGGGAATCCGACACCGAAAGGCCTGGCGTGCGCCGGGTCCTGGTTCCGCACTTGGAAAAATGGAGCCGAGCCGGGCGTGGTGGCTCACGCCTGTAATCCCAGCACTCGGGAGGCAGAGACAGGAGGATTGCTGAGTTCGAAGCTTGCCTAGGCTTCATAGTGAGCTCAGAGCCAGCCCCAACTACAAAGTGAGACCCTGTCAAAAAAAAAAAAAAAAAAAAAAAAATGGAGCCGAAATGCTCATGGCGAAGGGTCACTGTGAAAACGCAGGAAACAGCGGCCGGCGTAAAGTGACCAATGGCCTATGTCCCCTTGAGAGGTCTCCCTGGGAAGCTGAGGTTAAATTTAGGGGTTCCTTCTGCTCCCCAGCCGTCCGCACACACTGGCTCTCCCAGCCTACGTCTTTGTGGAGGGCGGGCTCTGGCCTGCAAGCCATCCGCACCCTCCCCAGTCACCCTATGGCTCGTTTGCCCCCAACGAAGTATCTTCTCCCAGCTATCCTTGCGACTACATTTTAAAAATTAAGAAGAGAAGGGCTGGAGATTGAGCTCAGTGATTCTGGCACCTGCCTAGCAAGAGCAAGGTCCCTGGTTCGATCCCGGTAACCACATGCAACAGTACCGGGCATAGTGACTCACACCCACCAGCAATCAGTACCACACACTACAATGCCGGGGATGGTGGCTCAGGCCTGAAATCCCAGCACTCTGGAGGCAGAGCCAGGAGGATTGCTGAGTTCGAGGCTTGCCTGGTCTACATAGCTCAGGGCCAGCCTGAAATACAAAGCGAGAGCTTCTAAAGAAAAGAAAAGAAAAGAAAAATGCGCAGAACTTAAACATGCAGTTCCAGTTCTGTGAGTTGATTTATTCCCCAGAGGACAACTTTGTAATCTGATTTACTATGTGTCATTATGTTTATTTGTAATGAAGTCATAATAAGTACATTTAAATAGGGAGTAGACTGCTAGAGTTCAGTACGTACGTACAATGTGTACTCAGCTCTGGGAGTTTTGACAAGTGAAAGTCGCCTGTAACTCACACCCTGACAGACATTTTCTAGCTTCTCAGAATATTCTTTGGGAACCCTGCCCAGTGTGAATCTGCACCTCACATCTCACGCTACCGTTCTGACTTCTTTCACCCAAGATAAATTTCGCCTATAATATAAATTAATGTAAAAGGCGTGGGTTTTTCTTTCTCTTGGGGAAAAAGAATTTTTGAGTCACAGGGTAGCTGTATGTTTACCCTGATAAGAAATCGTCTGTTGTCAAAAGTGATTCTATCAGTTTACCTTCTCACCAGCAAGGTGAGGGTTAGAGTTCCCTGACAGCCCCCTAAGCATTTGCAGTGGCCGATCTTGACCTTTAGCCATTCCACTGGGTGTAGTGTAGCTTATTATAGTCACACTTTTCAAAAAATGATTAACACAAGTACACAATTCCAAAGGCACAAAAGGGGAGCCCCCGGACATTCAGTATTTCTCTTTGGAAGGTGTATGTCATGATTAGCCTGTGTCTCAGATTAAATGCACTTTCTCTTTAACTCTGGCTTTATTCCTGTAGAATAAGGACTCGGAAGAAGGCACAGGAGAGAGATTGCCTGTGGAGGTTGTAACTGTCATCCGCTCACCTCTCCAATGCTAGTAAAAGCCCAATAAATATTGTTGGATGAATGCCAGGCACTGTTCTAGACAGGTCTCCTCTTCTAGTGCATTATCACATTCTGATCGAGAGTAGCCGGCTCCCTTCAGAGAAAGCCTAGACAGAAGTGATATCACAGAAATGTGTTAAATGAATGAAAGTTGATAAAGGGAATCCCCAAAGGGTTCCTGCAGGCAGTGCAAACTGGCCGCTTTGTTTTTTGTTTGCTTTTTTTCCCATAAGCACTTGTGATCTGTCCTGTCAGCGGCTGTGCAAACACTGGAAACACACTTTCGCCGCCCAGCATTGCTTCACCCTTGTGGTAACAGCACCCCAGTGTTTCTCGGAGGGCGGGGCGTGGGGGGGGGGATCTTCCTCTACTCCGTTCACACTCTCAGCAGCTCCCCCGCGACCAGAGCCTGACCAATCAGAACCTCTCTGCCCCTTGGCAACAGCGGTTGGCTGTTGAGGGGCGTGCCCGCCAATCTGGACCAATGAAAGCCACCCCTGGGCTCGGATTCACTTTGTTGGGCAGGAGAGCTCTGTTTATTCAGCTGGACTAGGAATTGTGAGGACGGATTCGTTCGTAGAGAGGTGAGATGGAGGGAAAGTGAATATGAATGAAGTGATGGAACAGGCCACGGGGATGAGTGAGTTCCTGGCAGTGGGAAAACTTCCAGTCTCCCCAACTCCCACCCCCTTATGAGGAAAAGCAGGAAGAACAACAGAAAAGGTGGAGCGAAGCGCGCGGGGGGGGGGGGGGGGGGGGGGGGGTGAGTCCTGGGCCAGAATTTAGGGACAGATGGGCCATCGGAGGGATTTGGATTTTTCTAATGAAAAGTTATTTGAAAGTTTTGAGCAGGAGAGTCGTGATTCACATCTTTAAAACCTCTTGCCCTTGCTAGGCAGACACCGGAGCCACTGAGCTAAATCTCCGGCCCTCACTTGCTTTTACTAAAACGGGATTTATTTCACCATTCTGTTTTTTGATTTATTAAAAAACCAGGTGTGGTGGCATACACCTGTAATCTTAGCACATGGGAGGCCGAGACAGGAGGAGTTCAAGGAGGCCCGCCTGGGCTATATAGTGAGTTCAGGGTCAGCGAGATTTTCTCTCAAAAAGAATCCAAACAACCAAAAAAAACCAAACAACCCTCCCCAATGTACAAGCAATATATACATTTACCACCATGTAAATGTGCATTCAAACAGAACTGCAAAAGCACAAATCCCAAGTCCACTCTCCCCAGAAAGTATGCATAGGGTTGAAACAACCTTACAGAGCTTTCGCTGTGGGTTTTCACTCCCGTTGTGCCTGCTTTTTTATCACTAAGTTGTGTTTCCATTGGCAACCTGCCTTTTTTCTTTAAGAAGTTATCTTTGGGGGCCGGGAATTTAGCTCAGTGGTTTCAGGGTCTGCCTGGCAAGCGCAAGGTCCCAATTTCAATCCCCAGTACCACATAGCACAGTGCCAGGCGTGGTGGCTCATGCCTGTAATCCCAGCACACGGGAGGCAGAGGCAGGAGGATTGCTGTGGGTGTGAGGCCTGCTGGGCTACATAGTGAGCTCAGGGCCGGTCTGAACTACAAAGCAAGACTGTGTCTCAAAAAAAAAAAAAAAAAAAAAAGTACATGGAGGTGCCATCTTGGCAAAGTCTTCACCCTGCCGCAGGGATGGCCAGACTGGACCTTTCCAGTGACATTGACACCATCACACCTTCTCCTGCTGGGCGCCCCCGGTCACTTGAACACACTGCATTCTATTAACTCAGGGCCTTTGCATAGCCCATTTCTCCTTTTCCCCATATTCTTCCTTCTCCTTTGCCTCAGCCCAGCAGATTCCTGAGGCCCTGGGCCTGGGACATCCCACGACCTGTGTCTTCCTGGCAGGTCTTATTTTAGCTTTGGAGCCACTATAAATAACTAAATACTCATGTCATGAATTCAATTGGTCATTATGCTTCTCCTGAATGAATGAATTATGCAGCTGGCTGCCTTCCCCACTGGAGTGCCAGGGGTCCCAGCCTGTCCCTCTTGCTCATCTGTCTCCATAGCAACTCGGCTCCACGGGGACAGAGGCCCTTCTCCCTTTCTCTCCTCACACTTTCTTCCAAGGCTCCCGCTCTTTGATGTGCCTCCCTCAGCCCTAGGCTGGTCCTCTGTGCTTTGCCCCACCCCATCCTCTTTCCCTGTGGCCGCCCCCATCTCGGCTGCCCAGTCCTCCTGCACCGCGGTACCTTTCTGCTCCGGAGCCTTGGCCGCCCCACGCCTCTGCTCAGATTCTAGGAGGATGTCCTCAGCTCAGCCTGCAGCATGGCTTCCCTTGGGCCCGGGGACCCACCCAGTTGAGCCTCTCCTGCTAGGAGGAAGGGAGGCAGGGCAGAGGAGGGCGAAGGAGAGCAGGAGGGAGCCAGGGCAGGTTACACTGAAAGGAAGTTGAGGGCCTCTGGGAATGTGATTAGCATTTTGGTCACATAAAAGGAGACAAACCATAATACATTTTTTTTTTTTTGAGACAGGGTCTCGCTTTGTAGTTGAGGCTGTCTCTGAGCTCACTATGTAGGCTAGGCAAGCCTCGAACTCAGCAATCCTCGTCTCTGCCTCCCAAGTGCTGGGATTACAGGCGTGAGCCACCACGCCCGGCCATAACACATTTTTGGTGGGTTTTTTTTTTTTTTTTGCTTTTTGAGACAGGGTCTCTCTATGCATCCCAGGCTGGCCTTGAACTCACAGTGATCCTCCTGTCTCATCCACTGGAGTGCTGGAATTACCGGGGTGTGCTACTACACCTAACTTGTGTGTGTATGTATGTTACTTGTCCATGCTGAGAGTGGAACCCAAGGCCTTTCACCTGCTAGATTACCACTCTACCACTAAGCTACACTCCCAGCAATCCTTTGCCTTTTTTTTTTTTTTTTTGACAGGGTCTCACTATACATTTGAGGTTGAACTTGAACTTACCATGTGTAGCCCAGACTGGCTACAAATACACAACAATCCTCCTGCCTCAGCCTCCCACATGCTGGGATTACAGGCATGCTTTACCATACCTGGCAGAATTTTCTGGATTAACTTTAAATCATCTGACTATTGTCAGTGCGCTGCCTAATGCCACAGTATTTGTCAATCTAAAGCAACTTCTTGTGCCTTCCCAAACTCCCAAAGGACAGGGGATTTAGCTCAGTGATTCCAGCACATGCTTCACAAGTACAAGATCCTGTGTTTGATCCCTGGTACAGAGAGAGAGAGAGAGAGAGAGAGAGAGAGAGAGAGAGAGAGAGAGAAGAAAAGCTACTGATTTTGTGAATTGAAACTACCTTTGTGACCCAGACCTGATACTTTGAAACTCAATGGTATAAAATGAAATCTGTTCTTATTTTGCACACAGAGATACTTTTCAAACATTTTTGGAATAAAATGAGATTTTACAAACATAAAATTAGTCTTAGAATTAAAATTGCAATAACAGCAATGAAAGTTAATAGAGGTAACTGGGCATAGTGGTGTAATACCGATGATCCCAACATGTTGGAGGCTGAGGCAGGAGGGTGTCTTGAGTTAGAGGCTAGTTTAGGATCTACATAGTGTGTTCAAGGGCAACCTGAACAACATAGCAAGACCCTGTTTCAACATACAAACAAAGAAACAAAGAAGAAAAGTTGCACTACAACTATACGCCAGGAACCTGGTTTGTTACAGTGTCTTGCTGTGTTAAAGGCTGGCTTGGAATTTCTAGTAATGCTGTGTGAGGCCAGAGCATCCCTGTGGATTTCAGGTGAGTTCAAGGCCAACCTGAACTATATAGCAAGACTCAGTCTCAAAAATCCAAATGAAG